>CM040246.1:127823357-127939113 GCA_022545495.1 Chrysanthemum lavandulifolium
GTGGTCCCTGATGAGGTTGTGGTTCAAGAACTCGAACCCGTGCTCGTGAAGAGCAAAGGATCGAGACTCCAAAGTCATTTGGACCCGAGTTTCAACTATACTTAGTTGAAGGTACTAGGGATGAGGTCTCGCATCAATACTCCTATTGCTTCATTGTTGAGGATGACCCCAAAACATTTGAAGAAGCAATGAAGTCCCGTGACATTGCTTTCGGAAAGAAGCAATCAATGATGAGATGGATTCCATCTTGGGCAACAACACTGGTGTTGGTTGATCTACCTCACGGTTGCAAACCTCGGGTTGCAAATGGATTTTCAAAAGGAAAATGAAGGTAGATGGAACTATTGAAAAGTTCAAGGCTAGACTAGTCATTGTGGCTTTAAACAAAAGTCGAATAGACTATTTTGATACTTATGCCCCTGCTCGACGTTACCATAAGATCGTTGATTGCTATGGCATCTATTCACAACGGTTATTCATCATATGGATGTGAAACACTTTCTTGAATGGTGAATTGGAAGAGAGGTTTATATGAACCAACCTCGTGGCTTCATCATGCCCGCAATGAAAACAAGGTGTGTAAACCGATTAAGTCTCTTTATGGACTTAAGCGGGCACCTAAGCAATGGCATCAAAAGTTTGATGAAGTGGTTTTGTCTAGTGGTTATGTTCTTAACTGTCGACAAATGTGTATATAGCAAATTTGATGAATCGGTAAAGGAGTCATCATTTGTCTATATGTTGATGACATGTTGATCTTTGGCATCGATCAAAATCGGTTGACTTGACAAAGGAATTTTGTCATCAAGGTTCTCCATGAAAGACATGGGGGAGGCGATGTTATCCTTGGTATAAGGATTAAACATGAAAGTAATAGAATTTCTATCACTCGGCCTCATTATATTGAGAAGGTACCGAGGAAATTCAATTACTTTGATTGTACTCCGTGAGTACTCCTATGGATACTTGAGAAGTCGATGCCTAATAATGGCAAGACGTATCTCAACTCGAGTATTCTAGGTAATTGGTCGCTGATGTATGCCATGACTTGTACAAGACCCGATATTGGTTTTGCAGGGGAAAATTGAGCAGTATACTAGTAATCCTAGTGCTCATCATCGCAAGGCGCTTCAAAGGGCATCAAGTATTTGAAGAGAACTATGGATTATAGTCTCATATATCGTTACCCATCGTTGTTGGAAGGTTACACCGATGCAAGTTGGATCAAGAACTCAAGACAATTAAATACCGGTGGTGGGTATTCCTACTTGGTGGAGGTGCAATTTCTGGGCATCCAAGAAGCAAACTTGCATCACCAGTTCAACAATGGAATCTGAATTTGTGGCTCTAGCATTGCTGGTAAAGAAGTCGAATGGTTGAAAACTTGCTTCTTGAGATTCCATTGTGGCTCTAAACCTATAGCACCTATTTCTATCCGTGTGATAGTGCGACTACATTGGCTAAGGCTTATAGCCGATGTACAATGGTAAGTCTAGACACTTAGGTGTCGTGCATAGCATGATTCGTGAGCTTATCATGAATGGGGTGGTATCTATAGAGTTTGTGAGATCTCAATGTAACATAGCCGATCACTTGACGAAGGTGGTCCGCTAGAGACTTGGTTATAAAGTCTGCGCAAGGGATGGGTTTAAGTCCAACTTAGTCACCGAATGCTAGGACACCCAACTCCTCCCGAGGAAACTTAGGAGCCGAGTTCAATGTGGAAAGTTGAACATTCGATGGACCTGGAGCACATGTTTTATTTACATCCCAAGGTTGTGCTTTCGGAAGTCTGAAAGGAGGATGAAGTCTTTACTTAATGGTTAATTTTCTTTGAAAAGTGCTTGGCGGAGCATGACTAAAGAGGAACCACCTATGTAAATGTTGAAGTTTTGCCGCTTGAAGCTTTGGACTTTTAGCTTTTACAACATTTATGAATTTGGATATGGACACATGGCTTGTATAGTGTCGGGAGTCGTAAGTGTTTGAAAACTTGTGTGTATTTTATCTTCGTGTATTCAAATGGGTTGAAGGGTTCAATTCTTAGAACACCTCGATTCTCGAATATTTGAACGTGTAATTTACTAAGATGGAAATTCAACTCGTGACATTTTCGCTTATGCACATGTTTTGATTGATGTTTATTTTTCATGCAAAGGAAGTGAACTAAATTTGGGGAGGATTGTTGGAAAATTTAGTGCACTTGTGGGATTAGTTCACACCTTGTAATGGGTTAGGAGGTGCAGGAGTGTACACCCATAAGGTCCATGAACACCCGACTCTTATAGTGGTTTGTATTGGTAGTCTTGGTGAAAGTCTTGCTTGGTGAAAGATCGCTTGTGGAAAGTACCGCTTGTGGTTTCCACCGATAAGCGATATTTCCACCGATAGGCGTTTTCCAGAAGTGGTGTATCCACCGATAGTGCTATAAAATCATCGATAAGCGGTGTTTCCATCGATAGTCGTACTTCCACTGCAAGTGAAAGTACCGCTAGTGGAAAGTCTCGCTTATGGAAAATCTTGCTAAATGGCGATTATAACTTCTTTATGACCACGCTTAATTGGTCATGTAACCACTAACGGCTATAATGGGGATGATTATGAGGGCTATTAATGGGCGATTAATACTCATAATTCCATTGAATAGCTCAAGAGTAACCACCTATAAATAGGAGGTCCGATCGGGCATGAAGTACACATGCACAACACTAAACACTTATTAGCGAAAGGGTTATAGAATTGTGCCTAATTCTCTAATCGCATTTGGTCTTATCCCAGTAGATATTCGTGATACCTGCATTAGGGTCGAATAGTTTACTTTGGAAAGTGATCACACGATTCCAAGTGATATCCGTAACCACCCAGTGGTATTGCTATCGTCTATTGATTGTCTTAACCCCGTTGCGGAGATAACCCCAACATAATCATCCATTTTTTATCTAAATTAATAAAAATCATTTTTCACATTTTTTTAAACAATATATCTTGCAAACGGTAATCGTCTGTCTTACAAAAATACACCATCGTGACGAGAATTAAATTATCTTTCAGATATGCATTGTTATATACTTTCGTGAAGTTTTTTTTAAAATTTACCGCGGAAAAATTACATGTGATTTGTAAAAATCACATGTGATTCATAAAATCAAATCACATATGATTTTAACAAATCACATGTGATTTTACAAATCACATGTGATTTTTCCGGACGAATTTTTTAAAAAAAAGTTCGTCAAAGATATAACAACGATATCTATGAAAGATAATTTAATTCTCATGAATATTATGATTTTTTGGCGTAACGATTAACGGTTTGAAGAGATATTTAATTTTTAAAAAATGGTGAATATATTTTAATAAAAGAAATGAGTGGTAGGATTGATGCATCGATTTTATAATGAATATGAGTTATATAATAAACTTTTCTCATGCGCTTATCTATTTCAAAAGTATTATCAACATTTGGGCCATGTTAAAAATACCAACGGGTCCAATGGGCTAAATTTGGTCAAAATGTGATAACTGCTAGCAAGAAGTTCCGACTTCCGCGTATCATCACCATTTGTGAAATATGAAGATCATCATATGACTGTTACACATTCGCCACATTGTTATTCATTGATAGTCTTTCTAACATCATCAACTTATTGGTATGTCTTTTTATCAATTCTTTGGTTGCACAATAAATACCCTATGTAACATGTTTCATTTGTCAACCTAAAATGTTCATTAGGTTTGATGGTTTTAGTTTGTTTTTATTAGACGATAGATTTATAACGATAGAAGACCCAAAGCGGGCTTTGGGTCATCTATCTTCTAATAGTTTTAAGGGGTGTTTGGGAATTTTTAATATTTCCGTACTCTCAGTCTATTGCTTATTCACACTTATCTTATACTAGTAACTTGTGAATAAGAGATATTGTTTCAAAGAGGAATTTGGACTTCTGATTAAAAGGCTATATATGTAATTATTGCAATCATTTGTCAACTAGTTTTGTTCAAAAAGTATCAAACTCTTGAGTCATGAATGATTTCTATCTGACCAGTAAGTAATCCAGTGATATAATCATGGTGAGAAAGTAGATTACTCAATCAATATTGTTACTTGAAGTCAAAATATCAAATTACTAACATTAATTTAAAATGCACATCCATTCGAAAGTCCCATACTATAGCTTTGATTCTTTTATATGAATTTTCAGAATTATCAGTCTTATTGTGATCAACATTATCCTAGTGTCGTATTAGGCCATTTGTTTATACATATACTTGAGCAGAAGAGGATGAATATATAGGCTTGAAGCTTAAATATGTTATATATTAAACTGATTAGTTTATTTTTATTGATTTTTACAGCATTACACAGTATCAGTCTAACAAGATTCTTATAACATGAAAACTCAACATTCATCTTTGGATAGAATCAGCAACCTTCCTTCATGCATTATAGAAACCATTCTATGTCTTGTACCGATTAAAGAGGCAGCAAGAACAAGTATCCTCTCTAGGAAATGGAGGTACAAGTGGATCAAAATTCCTAAACTTACGTTTAAAGAGCATAAGTTTGGCATGTCA
The DNA here is from genome assembly GCA_022545495.1 of Chrysanthemum lavandulifolium. Classification (NCBI taxonomy): domain Eukaryota; kingdom Viridiplantae; phylum Streptophyta; class Magnoliopsida; order Asterales; family Asteraceae; genus Chrysanthemum; species Chrysanthemum lavandulifolium. The sequence goes on from CM040246.1 coordinate 127,827,933, forward strand.
ACTAATCGAAGTAAGCAGTCCGATGCAAACCAAAGGAAAATGAGGATGACCAAGAGGTGTTACTTTTTCTATGCAATATATCAAGTTATGTTAGTGCATCAAGGTCCGATACTTGACTTCACCCTTGTCATGGACACAGTTAAGACGTGTTTTGAAATTGACCAAATAATAAATCATTTGTCGAGAAAGAATACTGTCAAGAAATTTAGGCTTCACTTGAGTAATTCCTTAGGATTTAGGTTACCCTTCTCTATCTTCTCGTTTCATCATTTAACTCACCTAGATCTCTATATGGGAGAAATTTACCATCAACCACCATTCAGCGGATTCGGCAACCTAACATATCTATACTTGAAGGATGTAAACATACCTGCAAAAACGCTTTTGCATCTGCTATCGGGTTGTCCATTACTCAAAACCCTCACCTTGGTAAGTTAATAATTACTAAGTTTAATACATATCAACATGGGATTTCTTTATTTATCTGAATAATGTAAGTTGATGCAGCTTATATACGAAGAAAATATTCTAGGGGATGACAAGTTCACCTGTATTGAGTTATTCAAGTGTTTAAGCGCGATTAAAAGTCTGACTACTTCGACTTGGGTCACTGAGGTAATATCTAGTCACATGATATGTAGTCGATTTAATCTGTTCTAAACAAACTTTGCTTGTTAATGATTATTTGGTGTATGATTCTAGTATTTTGACCAAGAATTTGTTCCACAAGAGCTTCCAACCTCATTAGTCAGCCTTAAATACTTGTGCATAGAACAAATGTGTTTGTTTGACTATAGGGGATTACCTTTTCTATTTCTTTTGATCAGAAGCTCCCCAAATTTGGTGAAACTTGTGCTTGAGGTAAATAGCATAAGTCTATCTTGCATCCTATTTGTTTTAATTTTCTTTCAAAAGTATACTAATACAAGAAATTTTGTAGATTTTTGAATGTTCAGCCACAGATCAAGTTCTTATTGAGGAGATCAAAGACGACCCGATTACACTTGAAGAATATTCAGACATTTGGTTGGGGCATCTCAATGAAATGGAGATTGAAGATTTTGTTGATTTGCCGCATCTTTTGGATTTTGTGAAGCTTATAATGGCCAAGTCACCAATGTTGAAAAAGGTGAGCATATGGCTTTACGATGGGGTTACTAAGGATGAAGAGTCAAAGATAAGGAAAGTCCTCTTAAGCGCCCCACACGCATCACCACTGGTAGAATTCATAATTGAGCGTAATGATTAAAATTCCGGTTTCTGAATGTACGCTTTGGATGCCGTTGGCTTCAAATTGCCCAAGATTGCTCGCCTTACTTATAGTAACTGCTGAGTTTCCTTCTTTTTTTCGACTCTTGCAATCAACACAATTGATTTTTAGCATATATAGAAGAAGCTGTGGATTCAATCGCTAGGTTAATAGATTATGGTATGACCTTGATCTTGTCTTTCTAGTTTGTTGGCACTTGGCACGAAAAATATGACGTGGTTAGAGTTTTCTTTTTGTCAAGTATATCTTAGACTTTTTTGTGCGGTTTGTTTTTTGTGGTAATAAATTATTTGCTTTCCGAAAAAAAGTGTATATGTTTCATTGTTTTGGAATGTGGTATTATGGATTGTTGCCTTGTTGTGTTGCTTAATTAGTAAATCTTTAGCGTGAGTACTTCATGAAGCCGCCATGCAGACTCTGCCACAAAAAATTTTCAATAAATCATGTTTTATAATCAAACGTTTTATATGACGATAAATTTACTGATCCAAAAGTTTCGTATCGCGTATTTTAACTCTTTAGAATATTATAGTAGGGTGACCGTAGCGTTGCGACATGGGATCAAGAATAAAATTTTCGGAAAAAATGTTTTCAATTTTATGTTTCTCTTACAATAATTTTACCAATAACGAAAATATAATGAGTTTGAGTAACTTTAAAAAAGTTATGGATAATATCAAACTAATTCATATAAAACAATTGAAAGTGGCGTGATTGTTGTGGTAGTCAATAATGTTATGGGGTTATGGTCAAATTAGTTGATAGTATCCAAGTATATCAAGTAATTAGAAACATTTTTTATGAAATATATATGTAATAATCAACACATCGTAATAAGTAAATAAAATATATTTTTGAACATGTTTGTATCATTAATATTGTTTATTACACTTGTCTCATATAGATAAAAGATATATAAATAAAAGAATGCTTATAATGTATACATCTTGTAAAATATATATTTATGAAAATGTTTGAATCATTAATATGTTTATAACACTTGTCCCACATAGATAGATGATATAAATAAAAAAAAAATGCATTTAATGTAAAGAAAACTTACATGTTTAAGCAATATTTTAGAGTTATCCATGAAAAGTATAATAATTAATATACTAATATATTAATCATTGAATTAGCACTTAGACTTTGCACATTTGCATCATTTGTCTTAAAAAAATTGTCACGACTTTTATAAAAAACCGATTTTTACTTTTGTGGTTAATTTTATTTAAAATAATTCAAAGTTTATTTAGATTGGTTCTCGAAACACTCTTACGATATAATAATAGTTTTGGAACTTTGTAGTTTTGCATGCATTTTAAAATCATATTCATTTATATGTGCATTTTTGCATTAAAACTAAACTAACTCAAAAAGAAATAATAAATGAAGCATTAAAATGTTGTGGAAGATAAATTAGTAAAAGCTGGGTATTGTGTACATTATGCATTAAAATTTGTAATGCTTAAAAAACACATTAATGACATATTAAAAAAATTTAGGAGGGAGGGTGCTAAATGCTTTATAAGTAGTATAGATATGTGTCATATGTATAAAATCAAATAAATTATCACTTGTGAATTTACATCTTTGCATCATTTGTCTTAAAAAAATTGTCTCGACTTTTACAAAAAACCGTTTTTTACTTTTGTGGTTAATTTTATTTAAAATAATTCAAAGTTTATTTAGATTGGTTCTCGAAACACTCTTACGATATAATAATAGTTTTGAAACTTTGTAGTTTTGCATGCATTTTAAAATCATATTCATTTATATGTGCATTTTTGCATTAAAACTAAACTAATTCAAAAAGAAATAATAAATGAAGCATTAAAATGTTGTGGAAGATAAATTAGTAAAAGCTATTGTATTGTGTATATTAGGCATTAAAAATTGTAATGCTTAAAAAACACATTAACGACATCTTTAAAAAAATTTAGGAGAGAGGGTGCTAAATGCTTTATAAGTAGTATATATATAGCTCACCATGTAAAATTTCAACAATTGAAGTTCATCGTCCATATGTGGTTTTCCTTATGGAAACCAAGAATAAACAAGGAAAGTTAGAAAAGATTCGGTCATCTTTACGCTTTACAGATGCTTATTACATTGATCATGTTGGGCGTTCTGGTGGTTTGGCTCTTTGGTGGACTTCTTCAAATAACTTAAGTGTAACCTTTGGCAGCAAAAATCTTATAGTTACTGAAATGAACCTTTGTATCGGATCACTTTTTTCACGTATGTCTATATGTTTTGTCTATGCTCCACACGATCGGCTATCACGTTCTCGTATTTGGGACTCTATTATCAGGAAATCCTCATCTAATGGTCCTTGTTTGACTATTGGAGATTTAAACTTGATAGGTGAACTTGGAGATAAACAAGGGGCTCTTCTAGGGTCCGCAACATATTGAGGAGTTTCAAGGTTTGTTGCTACCGGGTCTTATTGATATTCCATTTTCGGGTTGAAATATACGTGGTATAATAAGAGGTGTGACGGAGACAATATTCGGGAGCGAATTGATCGTGCTCTTGGGAATATAGAGCTCTTTGAGGCATGTCCTTTTCACACTCTTCTTCACAAGCCCTCATCGGAAGTGACCATGCTCCTCTTATTTATTCTACCCATTCGCCCCCCAAAAAGAAGCGTCCTTGCTTTCGTTTTGAATCTATGTGGACGACTCATGATCAATGCGAGAGTACAATCCGAGAGGCTTGGACAATCAACTCCAAAGACAACCAGTTAGCGGGGTTCATGTGTAAATTGTCTCGGTGTGCTGATCATCTTACAAAATGGAGCAAAGGTACTTTTAGAAATAATAAAAAAAACATAGTTGATCTCACCCGAGAAATTGAAAGGAGCCAATACCTTCCAAGCACGACAATGAACCTCAACAGACAAAAGTTGTTGCTACAGGAGCTTGAGTTAACTTGGTTGCGTGAAGAAATGTTTTGGCATCAACGCCTCGAATCAATGGCTAAACTATGGGACCAGTAATTCCGTGTTTTTCCATCTTTCGACTCTCACCATGGACAAAAGAACAAAATATCGTGTTTAAAGAATTCAATAGGTGAATGGGTGTTTGATCAAAGTGATATTCAAAGTCTTGTTCGTGATCATTTTGGTTCTATTTTCACAGCTGTGGGCCTCGTGACTTTCATGAAGTCATTGAGGTGCTTAATACTGATTGTGTCGATGAAATGAACTCGACTTGCAAGCTCTTGCCATCGATGCGAAATTTATAAAGTCGCAAAACAACTTGGTGGTCTAAAAGCTCTGGCGAAGATGGGTTTTCGGCATTTTTATCACAAATATTGGCATCCGTTGGTGATTCAGTATGCAAGGCTGTTCATTCCTTTTTTGAGACAGGCCACATGGAGCCAAAGTTAAACAAAACTTTGGTCGTATTAATCCGTAAAACTTCTTCCCCCGAGACCCTGGGCCAATTTCGACCAATAAGCCTTTGCAATTTTATAGACAAGGTCATCTCAAAGGTTCTTTCAAACCATTTGAAGCCATTAATGAGCAAAATTATTTTGCCGACAGAATGTGCCTTTATCCACGGTCATCAAATCCAAGATTGCATGGTGGTTGCTCATGAAGCGTTCCATTATATCCGCTCATAAGAAACGAGGCGAGATAAGCGTTATGGCTTTAAAGCTCGACTTAAACAAAGCCTTTGATAGAGTAGAATGGGATTTTCTTTTAGCCACTTTACGAAAAATGGGATTCGGTAACATTTGGTGTAATGGATCCATGCACATCTAACAATGTATGATCCGGGTTTATGGTGAATGGGAATCGGTTGGAATTATTAAGCCACAGCGTGGGCTTCGCCAAGGAGATCCCATATCCCCTTATCTCTTTATCATAGTTCTTGATGTTCTCTTCGTCAAATCTCTAAAGCAATGGAGCACCGATCTCTATCGGGAATCAAAATGGCTCGTAATTGCCCTGTTATTTCTCATGTTTTCTTTGCCGGTGACTCTCTTTTCTTCCTCAAAGCTTCGCAGCCCGAATGTGCTAGTTTAATTCGTATTCTTAATCTATATTGCAAAGCCTCTGGTCAAAGTGTATATTTTGAGAAGTCATATGCCTTCTTCTCGCCTAACACTCCATCTCTGCTATGTAAAGATATATGTGATGTGCTCCATGTGCAACCAATGGATCCTAAATCTAAATATTTGGGTCTTCCTTCGGTCTATGGCAAGCAGAAGAGTGAGCTATTTTCTTTTTTATTGGAGAAAGTTCTTCTTAAAATGCAAGGTTGGAAGCAGAAATTACTCTCATAGGCTGGTCGTGAGACTTTAATTAAGTCAGTGATTCAAGCCATCCCAAGTTATACGATGCAGTGCTATTTACTTCCAAAGAATCTTTTAAATAAACTCATGACATATGTCCGAAGGTTTTTATGGGGTGGTGATTCTCATGAGCGTCATATTCACTGGAAAAGTTGGGTGAAAATTTCAGAGCCAAAAGATAAAGGAGGTCTTGGCTTTCGAGACTTAGAAGCTTTTAATACCGCTCTATTAGCAAAGCAGGGATGGCGTCTTCTTATGAATCTGATGCGTTACGGGGTAAAGTTCTTAAAGGCTTGTATTTTCCTAATTGTGGTTTCCTTGCAAAGAGGGCTCTCGTCCATCATGGATCCGGAGTAGTCTTCTTCATGGTCGAAACTTGTTGCTTCAAGGTGTGAGATGGCGGTTGGAAATGGTAGGAGTATATCTTTCGGGCTCAAAAGTGGGTTCCAGATACTAAAGACTTCTACGTCGTTCTCCACTGGCCCTTTTAATTCGAGTTACATGGTATCGGATTTTATTTCAAATGGCGATTGAATTATGAGTCGCTTTGCCAATATATCTCAAAGAGGAGGCTAACATTATTAGGAAAATTCGATATCACAAACAGGTTCCTGATAAGCTTATATGGCACTTTGATGCCAAAGGCGATGCATCACAAATCAAAGCTACAAACAAGCTATTCTTCGGAAACATATCGTGCGGAAGAATCAAGCGCCACCCCATCTACTTCATTCAAGCGAATCGGAAAATTCCAACTCAACCAAAAGTTAAGTTATTCCTTTGGAAAGTCATTTAAATTGTGTTCCAACAATGGAGAATCTCTATAAGAGAAATTGCTCCCATTCTCCACTATGTCGATTCATTGTGCACATGTGGAATCGATTGAACACATGTTATTCGAGTGTGCTTGGACTCGACCAATTTGGTTTGGCTCTCCTTTAACTTTCAGGTCTCATCATTATGGAATTAACATTTCGCTTCAAATACAAAGCTTTATTGGTGAAAACTTTTCTAATCAGGATGTTGTCCGTGTTTTATCTATTGTTGCGACAACCTGTTGGTCTATTTGGAAATCCAGAAACAGCTTTATTTATGATAATGTGGCGGTTTCTCCGACTAATACTTTAGCCTCCATATATGCTCAATTTGATGAATTTGATAAGTTTGTTACAGATAGAGTTACCCCGCTCACTAGTTTGCTAACACCTCCGCTCAAACATCACATCCTTCGTCACAGTGGATACCCCACGAATCGTTGGTGAAGATTAATTGTGATCTCGCATACAAGAATACTAACGCTTATGGCATTGTTGTCCGTGACTCTGTTGGCTCCTCCTTTATGTCCATGGTAATTCTTGTTTTGCCACTTCTCCCTTCATCTTGAAGTTATAGCAATTCATAGTGCATGTCGTTTAGCATATAATCATGGATGGGTCGGTGCTACTATTGAATCTGATTCTCAGATTGCCATATCTTGGTCATCTAAAGAAACTATCCCACCTCGGTTTCTAGGTTCTCTTATTGAAGATATTCGCACATGGTCAAAGAACCTACATCTTTCATTCTCATGGGTCAATCGAACTAACAATCAAGCTACTCAATGGACGGCTCAATTTTCTTTTACTTCGAATCATTGTGTTAAGTGGGATGTTTCTTTTCCTTCTCGAACTTACCTCGCTTTCGAGGAGTGATATGTACGTTCTTAGTTTTGTTAATGATAGTTATATTTAAAAAAATAACTTTTCTTTGCAAAATAAAATACAAATTAAAAATGGTAAATATAAAACTTTTCAAGGGTACATACCTACTTTGCTATAAACACAGATGGTCCAAAACAAAATAAAACAACTATCTGATCGAAAATTAGATTGTTTGGCCATCAATTCATTCTACACAAGTTCTTTCTTAGTTTCGTAACTGTTGGAGAACTTGGTGAGTTGGTTCCTGCCCGTCATCATCTTCAACTTTATTTTGCTTAATCTCCCTAGGATAATCATCGCCATTATCTTTTGTAACACATAAAGAAACATGATAAAATAACTAAAAGTTAAACTATTATAGGAAAAAACAACTAACCATTAGAGACCTCACTGCCTCATTGCCGGCTCACGAAACCATTATTGGTCGTCACCACTGCAGTTGATACAATAAGGCTCGAGGTTCCTTCACTTTACTGTCCCTATGGCTTGAAGCCTTGAAGACACTTCCACTGTTAGTATAAAGATGAGAGGGGAAAAAAGTAACACACAAATAAAATAATAATAATAATAACCAATGAAGAATTCTTGTTTGGCTAGCAAGTGATACGGAGACTTGAGAGGATTGGGAGGAAATATGAAAGAGAAGGTTTAGATGACATGAGTGGTTATGTAAGATGAACTAATATAATGCTTGCAAGACGTATGTTTTTCTTAAAATTTGTAATAATGTATTTTATTTATTAAAAACAAATAGATTAATTTTATTTTTGTTTAATTTATGATTCTTAATTTTGATTTATAATTATGTTTGATGTACGTGAGAATCCATTCTGTCGAAGTTTACCATGTGTGGATGGTCCAAACAAGATTGCAATTCCTATACACAAAGTAAATGAATAATGATGCACTTTTGCAAAGTGTTTGACATAATCTCATTGCAAAAAATACTTCTGGGACAAAATAAGAAGCAAATATGATCGAAGCCTACATCAGTTAAACATGTACGTGCGTTCAAAGCCTACATCAGTTCGGTTCAAACATCATGGTTGTATACATAGAAATTCAAACAAACAGGATGGTGCAAAACTTAAATGCTATATCGTATAATTGAACCAAAGCTTCTATATAAAGGAGTGTTTAGAATTTTGTTTTAAAAGTGATCCTTTCAAGCTCTCATGGAAGGTCTCAAGTCCTAACTTTCGTAGTCGTACTTTCATAAGACGTTATCTTTGCCACCACTTGTAATAAAGACATCATAAGATTGAACCACACCAAAAAAATTAATTAAAATTAAAAGTTTTCCCAAACACCTTGCTATGTTATCAGCTGTTGTAACTTTTATAAAAAATATATATATATATATATAAGCAGACAAGTATAAAGAATAAGTAATCCCAAACACTCCCTTATTACTTGGTACATGAGTAGCAAGAATGAAAATAAAGTATTCCCTAACACCTTTTTATCAGTTTTACTGACACGAAAACCAAATAAAGATAATATGTAATTCACTCTGCACAAATTTTATGTATGGGTAGGTCACTTTTGCTGCAATAAATATGAGACAAATGCTTGTTGTATGCATGTGATGTATGTCAAGTTATAACATAACCATATGTGGCTCTAAAGAAGATAATATGTAGATAAAAGCAAACCTGTGGATGTCATTGTCTTATTCGGAGCAGAAGTGACTCTGTCACTACATGATTATTAGAATGTACTCCGGCAATAATTTGAGGTAAAACAACCATCCAAGTGTTGATATTTACATGTTTGGGATAGTTTTTTCGAACACAAATTTTCTACTTTTAAGACATAGAACGTGTCTAAAAATAAAAGGGTATTAGCATAGGGATGTTTGTTCTCCTCATTATGTAAGACCAAACACCCCATTAAATAATAGTAACCAAACACCCAACGTTAGTGTGGATCATTATTGTACACAATCACGTCTGGAGTCATTCCCCCTAACTGCAACTATTTTTTATTTCTTTTAGAAAGCTACTCGGGCCATAGTCCTTGAATCCAATATTTACCTTAAGTTGGAGTAGCTGATGAACTTTTATGACATAGAAAGTATAAAAAACGAAGGATAGTAAAAATATTTTTTACCAATGAGTAATGCCCACGAGAGTGTTTCGGGTCAAGCAAGATTGTTTTGACCCAAACTCGATTTTGCGCACATAGATACGTTGTTTGTCTTCCCTCTTCATCGCAAATTAGGACCTTCAATGTACATAATACTGAAATCAATAGGAATAAAAAGTACAGAAAGTTGAAGCAAAAGCAAGGAGACTATTGACAACTCTTAACACTATTTGTGACGGATGAACAGGGTTGTCCAAGTTCCACCCTTTTGTGTTTATGATTTAAACCGGAAAATTGCAAAAAACTGGTTGCCTGATAAAGTAGCAAGCTGACTATATAGCATTAGCAGTTATTAGGGGTGTTTGGGTAAACTTATATCAACAACTTAAGCTTAATGCTTTGATATAGCTAATAAACACTTTCAAATATTTGGACAGGAGCAAACAGCGCCTAGACTCATCACCTTAATTAAGCTAAGAAGTGAATCCAAACAGTATGTTTAAGCTAATAGGTTAATCCTATTTGAAAGCTTCAACTTATTTTTAATTAAGCGAATAAGCAAATCCAAACAATACTTTTAATCATTGTACATTTAGACACCACATAAACTATTGACCCTTTTTCTTTATCAGCAAGCATATTTTAATTTTATTTTTTGTAAATAACCCCTTTGTGTGATCTGTTCAGATATGTCTTGACGTTCCATTGTTTAACACGATTAAAAAACCAAATAAGTAATAAAAATCGACCAGTGATCAATCACCTCAATGAATGTAGGGTGATGAGAGGGAGTCCTTTTTTTTTAAGTTACATTTTTCGCTTGCAATTATAAGAAATAGCATTGAAGTCCATGTGTATTTTGATTTTTTTTCCTACCTTGTAACAAAAACGTTTTTTATAAGTTTTTGGACAAATTAGGAAGTAATTAGGATTAATTATTTTTTCAATATTAACAAAAAATATTATATTAAAAAAAAATATTACCAAATAGGGTATGAATTGATTTTTTTGAAATGAAAAATTCCCACTAAAGGTTTTGTTTTATTAGGAAAAAGATGTGGTGTTTGAATTCGACTTAATTGACTTAATATGAAAAAATTGAATTTCATTAAGTCATATTAAAATGGTTTGTTTGTGATTTAATAGAGAAAGATGACTGAAAATATTAAGTAATAAAACTAAGGGTGTCTACATTAAGTCATTTCTTAATTAAAATGACTTAATAGAAAATTTAAAAAACAAGCCCGAAGTCTACTTATGTAAAAGTGTAAAGCTTCTGAATTGTCACATACTATTTGGTGATGACGTGTAAATATTTGAAGCTACCACAGTAAAACAAGGGGTTCTTTGGACATATTTGGCGCGACAGATTATAGAAGATTATTGAGGCTTAAGATTTTTTTCTTTTTTAAATAAGGCTTGGTGAAAAAAAAATCTTGTTTGGCAAACTAAGATTGTGAATTATTTTTGAAAAATAAGTTTCCAAACCAAATTTTCACAAATTAACTGATTTAAATATTTTTCAGCAATAACACCAACATCATTAAAAAAACTACAATTTGATTCTTTTTCAGCATCAGCATCAGCTACAAAACCAACAACAGCACCGGCACCAGCAACATCTAAAAGAAAATGTTCTCTTAGACAATTCCCAAATCATCAATGGTGAAATATTAAGATCATCATCACTAGTGGACAGTTACTCAGTGACGTTCGTTGATCCTCTTCATGCAGTGGTGACTCAAGGGTAAAGCTACTAAAGTCATCGCTTTAGGCCTCCAAATATCTAAGGCCCCCAATTACCAAGCGTCCTTTATGAATATATTGTAGGATCAATGTAATGGTCGATATTGTTGATTCGGAAGGTTGGGGATAATGGAAATATAGAGTAGCCTTTTCAAGAGAGAGTATAAAGAGATAAAGTAAAAGAGAGTGTTTTATTAAATAATCGAAAGAGTAAAATTACACACTAATCTTCACTCCTTCATGGAAGTATGGAGGGGTATATATAGCTCATTATACGCATCACTTTACAATAATGAAAGTTTTGGTACCTGCGTATAAGGCTTACATGATAACTAATGTAATCTCGTAAATGTCGTTCCATTTACGTGTTACGAAATTACTTACAACATTTTCTTCAAGTACAAATATAAGTAAAATAAAGTCTTTATAAGCTCTCCGATCTTTGAGGATGACTGCGGTTGACGCTCTTTGTATTCATCTTGTACCTCGGCTTAAGAACTTTTCTTCACTTGTAGGCAAATGATGTAATATGTAGGAACTGAATTAGCTTCCCCCCAATCCATACTGCATGTCTTTAGCAGCTTCCTCGTACACTTATTTTTGGCGAAGTTTCTAAATAAGCTTCCCCCAAACTAATAACCATCTTCAGCAAGAAATCAACAAGATCTTCTCCTGTATGTAGGTTACTTCATATTTAACAACCCTCAGAAGTTGAAACGATAACACCAAAGTCACAAAACTGAACCACTCATCATCTCTGCGGACGACTCTCTGGTAGTCATAACATTAAAGCTTGATCACGTGAGCCTGTTGTGCGTCCCCGATGTACACATTTCTTCCTTCTGATTGCAGATACTCATGGAGAAATAGTGTTTTCGCGAAGAATCAAAGAAAGCCAAAGTACATCCACTTCTATTCTCCCACGATGGTTTTGATGTATCGGAAGCATACTCACTATGTTTACGATGTATCGAGCGGTAACTGTATGTCCAATTAATCGAACAAGTGTGAAGTACCACAAATCTCCTTTAAGCTTAAAAAATATCGCGTGAGAACAATTGTCAATAACATCTCAAATCTTTTATACTCCTCTCATTAACCATTTACCAACCCCATTATCATTCATCGGCTTTTGTAGTGACTCATCATGGAAAAAACTCAATATGACGAACTTGAGACAAAAGTAAAACAATCCGAACTTGTGACTTAAACTTGAACTATTTTCGACTAAGAACCAATATTCGAATGTGGAATCATATACCCATCCAATCATCCTTAACAATATATGAACATCTCTTGAATTATCCATAGCTTTTTGTGGCACTTGAGTACTACAACATAACTCCTTTAAAGTGATAGCTATACACTGTAAGCACAATAACGTAACTTCTTACATCAGGTATAACTAGACAAATCAAGTCTCTATTATTCTTATGGATAAAAGCTCGAACAAGAATCTTCAAGAATCATGCATCTAACAAACCCCGATATCTTTAGATACTAAGTACACGTATCCGTGAAATTCTACTTCAACCTCGAATAAATAATAGTGAATGGACTACGTAGTCATCTCTTGCGCTTTAATACAAAACAACTAGCCTTTGTAACTTGGTTAAAGTGAACTTTGATAATATTTTTCTCGATTTTGTCAAAATGTAACCACATGAAAAATTTGTAATACCAAAATACCACTCTTTTCACCAAATGGTATACCAAAATACATACAATGTATTAAAATACATTAGATATAAATTCGATTCATTAAAATGTATTTTGTTATCTTTGGATCAAATAACCATTAAGCACAATGATTTAATTTTATAATGATCTAACCCAATACAATTACATATCCCGATCCAAGTTTGATTATTTGTTTCATCCCAAAAGAAAACCTTGTTTACTCGTTTCGGTCCAAGAACGGATAACATGGCCAAAAAAATTACAACCCGATCCAACACTTAATGATACATATGACCCGGTTAGTGGTTAGCCTAATATCACTCTATTGTTAACTCTAATAAACTCATATTGTAAAGAATATAGAGAATGTGTGAAATGAGATTCGCGAGTTTAGTGTAAGTATGTTGCGTATTTATAGGGTGGTTTTAATTGTATTTTTTTTTTTTTTTTAGTTTCAAACGGTTTTTTTTTTTTTTTTTTTGGATTGCAACGGTTGGAATTAAAAGTGGTGTGTTTTTGTTATGAGATGTCGATCGGATACACGCACCAACCTCATGCAAATTATGCGGCGATCGACAATCCACATCGCTTCGATCGACACCCAATCGATCTCCCAGCAGCTCGATCGGCTGAGATCGTTCCTCACCTGGGTTAGCCTAATCTCATTAGGCTACCCCCAATGATCAAGAATCACGCCGATCGAGCACCGGACGATCGAGCGGGTGTCGATCGCCTCACCGCCACCCCAATCGATCGCCTCCCCTTCTACCCAATTAGATCGCAGCCGATCGACATTTCCAAAGCTTATCTTGTAAGTTGCAATCCAAAAAAAAAAAAAAAAAAAACATTACCCTATAAATACAACTAAAATCTCATCACAAATCTCACAACATTTTACACACTAAAACTCAAAAATCTCACAATCCTCTATCAAAAATCTCACAATCCTCTTTATCAAAATGTCTAAGAAAACACCACCAACCAAAGCCCGAAAATCCTGCTTGTCACAAAACGCCCCGATATTTTAACACCGGATCCGACTTCCTGCTAACCTAAGTGTCTCACCAATAATCAATTTCAACCCCCGTCAATATCAATCCCAACAAGCTCCACAACAACACCCTAACAATCCATTTAGTATGAATCGCTCCATTTGTTCCAACCGCAACAAAACATCCACTACCAACACCAACAACAACAACAAAGCTACCCCGTCAAGCAACCAATCTATGTATGGGTCATAACGAACTGTGCATCATTCAACAATGGATTCATCAACGCCTTCATATTCAAATTATCAAGAATATTCTCCGCTAACCGTATCAATCTCGAGGGTTTTGATTACCCACCAACTGTACAACAATCCCACTTTATGCCGGAACCGGACCGGTTATCCGGCCAAGAGTATCACGGCCGCATTTGTTCGGCCTTGGATCGGATCGGGATTCGATCAACCTTGATGACGTAGAAGCAGAAGAATGTCGAGAAGAGACGCCACCGTCAAACCAAAGAAACGAGCCACAAAGGCGCGGAAGTTGCTTGTCGAGAAAGAAGGCAAGAATAATTCGTGCTCGACCAAAGAAGCAGAGATCGCTTTATGCAACGGCACAGCATGTATCCAGAATAGCAGATTCTAAACAACCAAAATGCTGAAGGATTTTCGCAGAAGTCCAGATACTTTCGTAGGAGGTTGTCGGAGAAAGAACGACAACCTATCATTACAAAGTGGAAAATAGGATTCGCCCTGTAGTCGGTCATTTTGTGCCATTTACAACAACGTCAGCGTGAATTACTTGAAGTGGTGAGAATGACCTCACCGCTTATACACGAAATGCGCATGAATACCAAGTGCGTGGTCATCCGCTTGTTTTGGAGCATTGTTGGCATGATTTGAGGGACCATTCTCGCTGGAAGGATAATGATGCCTACTTTTTAAGCCAAGATGAGGCCCTGAAAGCAAGGACTTCAACCGACTTTGATGTGACTTGACGCTGTCTTTCTGCTTCATAGACCAACCGGCCTTGATGCCGCAAAGAAGAATAAAAGAAATCTTCTGAGTCTTCGAAAGATAGGATTGCTGAAGGTGCCGGTGTCAAAAGATCAAGTCCGCGGCATTCTAAGTGTAAGCAAGGAGTGCACCTGCACTATGGTTCGAAGAAAGAGCTGTAACAACCAAGAATCGAGTTGGAGCTACAAAGAACAGCAGGCAAGGAAGCAACAAAAAATCGCACTAAGTATTAAAAGTCAATTGTATATACCAAAAGAAATACGATGCAGATCTTCATGCTCTATCGCACGCCAATCGACCCATCTTGCCCGCATGTAATACCAAACAACGCAGAACTCAAAGAGGCGATCACGACCACAACCTCAGATTTTGAACAAGTCAGAATGCTTAAATAAGTTTCAGAATGCTTTAATTTTATTCAATTATTACGAACGCTTTAATTATTAATGAAATTTATTTCGTGTTAAAATGCTTTTTTTTTTTTTTTTTTAATTTCACGCCTACCCCAATCCCCTGGGCCACCTAGAGAGAAACGACGCAGGAAAAGAGTGATCAATCCGGCCAAGGGCTAGCCTAGAAACCGCCCGCATCTTCACTTCATTTCATACGTAGCCAAACACACATCTCCTCTCACCAAACTTCTCTCATCACACACACCGATTCATCTCATCATCTCCATCTCCATCACTCGATCTCATCTTCATATCATCCTCAATCCAAATCAAACACAAACACATGCATAAGCATACCGTTACCTTGATGTCAGGGTAGGTTTCACTAATGTTTTTTTTTTTTTTGTCTTTGAACAAACCAAAGAATAGATTATAACAAGATTGTTATAATTCTTTTCTTTCTTTTCAAATATAAAAAAGATCAAAGGCTCAATAATGATTGATGATATTGAGCTTGGAAGGCTGATAACAATTATTGACACACGAAAAGACATAACTGAGATCATTTGATTGTTTTTAGTTTTATGTTGCGAGTCGTGTTATGGAATGGAAATGGGGTTTGATTAAGTTGTTGCTGTAAACGTTGGTTGAAGAGGTGGGATATAGTTTGCTTGTCGATGGATTTAGGTTAGACTTGGGGTTGGAAATGAAGTGGGTGTCTAGTTTAGGATTAATTTTGGTTTCTTAGGGTTGATTTTGGCAGTGGTCGCCTTGAAAGTCATATCAGTCTTGTTTTTTATTTTTCTTTTCGGTTTTGTTTTTTACCCGTGATGTTATTACTGAAGTTGAAGAGTGTTAATAGTATTTTGGTTTTGGTCAACTGTTCATCATCTCCTTCTTCCTTTCTTTTAAAGTTGAGATCTTCGAAGGAATCTTGAGATGTTCGAAACTCTTGAGGAGTCTGAAGGACAAATCTGAAAGAAGAAATCAAAGAACTTCGATTTCTTTGATTTCTTCTTTCCAAGAAATCCGAAACAAATCTGAAGAAAGAGGGTATTGGGAACAAACTGAAGGATGAGGGTTTTGTGCCAAATCCGAAGATCTTCATTACACTATGCTCAACCCAGAAAACCCACTTTTTCTTCTTTTTTACCTTCTTCTTGACCACAAAATTCACGGGTTTGGTTCAAAGGAGTCATGAAGATATGACATACAAAAGTGATATCTTCACTTGGGACAAAAAATATGACAAAAAAATAGTTATGTAAAACAGTGAAAAAGTTCAGTACGTTTGACCATATTGATACATAGATACATTCTAGAGTTAACTACATTTTGGTCCTTGTGGTTGTGTACTGTATTTCACTTTGTTCACTGTTCAAAAGTTGATTTAAGCTCAAACGATAATGGCTCCACTTTCATTCATTTTTCTAATCAAGTTACTTCGCTAGCTAAGTCAATCGTAAAGTGGCAATATTGGTCCTTTAACTAAACGTCATAATAATGTTAGTCATTTATACCAAATATCGCTTTGCATAATTTGCAACGCGCAATTCTTTCAGCTTGCTAATCCTTTAAAAATTCTAAAAAATTCAAAAAATGTTTTTTTGTTAAATTTTTTAAGATAAAAATTTCAATTTTTTTAATTTTTTTCTAATAAAATTTTCTTAAAAAATTCTAGAAAATAATCTTAAAAATTTAGAAAATTTCTAATTTTTTTTCTAAACGAAATTCGAAAAAATTTCAAATATATTCTAAAAAAAACTTTTTTCCTAAAAAATTCTAAAAATTTCTAAAAATATCTAAAATTTTTAAAATGTATATACATCAAAAACGATATACATTGAAAAATGTGTGTAAAATGTATACATCGCTTTAAAAAAAAATATACCAAAGATCACACACACTTTTACACACGCTTTTTTTATTAGAATTTTTTTTTAAAAAATTAGAAATTCTTTTTAGCATCGCCATTTTTTAGAAATTTTTTAGCATTGACATTTTATGATTGATATTTGGACTAAAAATTTAAAAAAATGTACTAAAACTATCATTTTGATATGGTTTTAGTCTATTTTTAGAAACTTTTAGAAAAGTGAAACTAGTACAAAATTTTTTAGAAAAGTGAAACCAAACTATCATTTTGAAAAAAAATTGATATGGTTTTAGTCCATTTTGATATGGGTTAGTACAAAATTTCTAAAAAACAAGTCTAAAAATTTTTGATATAGTTTTAGTCCATTTCTAGAAAAAAATTAGATTTTTTTTCAAAAAAATCTCATTATTTTTTTCTAAAAAGTTTTTTAGAATATTTTTCATTTTTTTTTAGAATTTTATTTTAGAAAAAAAATTTAGAAAAATTTTTCTAATTTTTTTAGGAAAAGTTTCTTTATCAAAAAAACTTTTTTTAGAATTTTTTAAGAAAATTTTTTCTTGAAAAAAAATTTGAAAAAAATTCGAAAAAATGTTTTTTTAAAATTTTTTTAAGATAAAAATTTCAATTTTTTTTAATTTTTCTAATAAAATTTTCTTAAAAAATTCTAGAAAATAATTAGGAAAAAAATTTGAAAAAAATTTCAATTTTTTTTAAAATGAAATTCGAAAAAATTTGAAATATATTCTAAAAAAAACTTTTTTTCAGAAAAAATTCTAAAAAATTTCTAAAAATATCTAAAATTTTAAAATGTATATACATTGAAAAAGATATACATTGAAAAAATGTGTGTAAAATGTATCATGCGTTTTAAAAAAAAATATCACAATGATCACACACTTTTACACACGTTTTTTATTAGAATTTTTTTTTTAAAATTAGAAATTCTTTTAGCATTGCCATTTTTAGAAATTTTTTAGCATTGACATTTCACGATTTTTGATATGGACTAAAAATTTCTAAAAAAAAAATGTACTAAAACTATCATTTTGATATGGTTTAGTCTATTTTTAGAAACTTTTAGAAAAGTGAAACTAGTACAATTTTTAGAAAGTGAAACCAAACTATCATTTTGAAAAAAAAAAAATTGATATGGTTTTAGTCCATTTTGATATGGGTTAGTACAAAATTTCTAAAAAACAAGTCTAAAATTTTTGATATAGTTTTAGTCCATTTCTAGGAAAAAAAATTAGATTTTTTCTAAAAAAAAATCTCATTATTTTTTGGAAAAAGTTTTTAGAATATTTTTGATTTTTTTTTAGAATTTTATTTTAGAAAAAAATTTAGAAAAATTTTTCTAATTTTTTTAGGAAAAAAGTTTCTTTTATCAAAAAACTTTTTTAGAATTTTTAAGAAAATTTTTCTTGAAAAAAATTTGAGATTTTTTTTAAAAAATTTCGAATTATTTTGAAAAAAATATATTTTTCCTAATTAGTATTTTTGAATTTCGAATTATTTTTTGAAAAAAAATTATTTTTCGAATTAGAATTTTATTTTAGAAAAAAATTAGAAATTTTTTTCTAAATTTTTTCCGAATTATTTTTAGATTTTTAAAAATTTTTATTAGAAAAATTTAAAAATTTTGAAATTTTTATCTTAAAAAAATTTCGACAATTTTTTTAAAGGACTAACTAACGAAAAGGACTAACGTTGCAAAACGATTTTTGGTATAAATGACTAACGTTGTTAACAATCGTTAGGTTAAAGGACTAATGTTGCCACTTACTATTCGACAACTAACTCGAACTAACTTCGTTAGAAAAATGGACCAAAAGTGAACCAAACTATGCATTTTGGACTAAAATCGCAACTTTTTGAACAAATGGACCAAAGGTGAAATCCAGGTACAACCACAAGGACCAAAAATGTAGTTAACTCTACATTCTATCTATACTTCTATATCAAAGTGGAAAAATGAAAAAGTTGAATGGTCAAATGAGAGAGATATATGTAATTGCCCTTTTATATGTCATCTGATATATGTTAATAATTTTGCTAGAGTTAAATTATCACATGTTCTGACGGTTTGCAATTACATTTTGATCTTTTCACATTCTATTTTGAGCGTTATACGAAATACTTACCACAATATCGATATCGTTAATTGTGCTCATTAAGAACTGCTGCTTGCTAAGCACAATTCTCACCTAGTTATAACCAAAATATGTAAAAAAAGCAATTAAGAACGAGGCTCTTGATACCACTTGTAGGTACGATGTAATGGTCGATATTCCTGATTTGGGAGGTCAGAGATGATGGAAATATAGAGTAGCCATTTCTAGAGAGAGTAGACAGAAAGTGAAAAAGAGTGTTTTATTGAATAACGGAAAGAGTAAAATTACACACTAATCTTCCCCCTTTCATGGAATTATGGAGGGGTATATATAGCTTATTATACACACTACTTTACAATAATGACAATTTTGGTATCTGCGTATAAGGATTACATGATAACTAATGTAACTCCTTAAATATCGTTCCATTTACATGTTAGGAGCGATCCAAACATATACAGTCGGTCACATATTTTTTTTTTTTGTATCTTCTTGAGGTCTCGATATATAAAAGGCCACTATTAATAAAGCGCTAAAATTATTAAGAATGTTTCCTTATTTTTGTTTATATTTTAGATCCAAACCACTAAATCCTTATTTGAGTTTAAAAACACGTCAAGGTCTTATTATACAAAATGATGAATTGAATTCATTTAATGTTATAAATTATAATAAATTTTAGCTTATACTAAAACAAATCAAACATTTTAAGAATCACTCGGGCATAGTGTTTCAATAAACGAATAAGAATAACCTATTTTACAAAGAACAAACATGAACACGAATGTTTGTTTGTTTACGTGTTAATATTAGTTCGTTTATTCGGTTAAATCAAAACTAACGAACCCTGTGGAAAACTAGAAGGGGGGGTTGAATAGTTTTGCCGATTTTAAGTTGATTTCAAAAACTTTAGATCCGATATTATGTGAAATCGTATGGATGTTGAGAACGTATAGATCTAATGATAGTGCAAGCAAATAAATAAAGATAAGGGATAGAAATGACACAACCGATTTATAGTGGTTCGACTACAAGGACACCTTCCTTGCCTCTACTCCACTCCCAGAGTCACCTACTCGAGAGTTCAAGCACTATGTCAACAAACTCCTTCACTCATGGAGAAGCCTTCACAACGTTGCTTACACTTTATCCCACAAAGCTAAATACCGAGTCCGTAGCACGGTGGACCAAACCAACACAACTATTACACAACAAATATGAAATATCAAATACAAGATCTTCGCTGAGAAATCTTGCGGGTGACAAATCAATCAAGGATCCCTTGCTTGGATGACTTGTAGAATGCTCGTGATCTCGCCTTGAGAAGGACCTATGAGGATCACAAATAGAAATAAAGAAGAACAACTCTCTAGATCAAGTGATCTATATGTTAGAAGAGAATGAGAGTGTATATGAGATTTAGTAAGAAGAGGGTGAGTTAGAATGAAGAAATGACTCTCTATTTATAGGCAAATTTCTCACTGTTCCCACGGATCCCACGGATCCTTCCACTTGGGATCCGCTAGCACAAAGCTAGGGATCCGTGGAACGCCTCTTTGCCCATGGGTTTTTGGTTATGGGTCATGGGTTGGTCCATGGGTTATATCTAGATTCAATGTATCTAAGTATACATTGTATCAAGTCTCTTTGGGTATGGGTTAAGATCCATGGGTTGTGATATTTACCCATCCTAATTAACTATTACAACAAATGCTTTAATTACTACATTTTGTATTTAAAGAATTATATGTAAATGCTTTACAAAAATAACATGTATCCTTATAATTATACTTAAGACAACATTATATATGTTATCAACAAAACACAAAGAGATGTAAAATATTAATAAACGCTTTTACGGTTTATTTGTATTAACAATCTCCCTTTTTGTTGACAAAATATAATGTTATGATGAGTAAAACTTAAGAATAGATGTAAGTTTTGAAAGCTCCTAAGTTTTACTTCTTCTCCCTTTTGTCGAAACAAAAGTTTAACCCTGGAGGAAAAGTAGTCTCGTGTTTCTTACTCCCCTTGACGATAGCTCCCTAGTTTGGGCGTCAAGAGAAAAAATCCTACAAAAAGAAAGGTTAGTAACATGCTTAAATGATCTTGTGGTTTTAGAATCAAGATAGGGAGCCAAGGTATGTAAACAAGGCCTTGTAATAAAGCGACAAATTGTAGTGGTAGTTAAGCCACTTACAAGCATGTAAAAATAAGAACAAGACTTGTTCTTGAAAATGACAAAAAAATAATAATACTAAAAGTGAAAATTAGTAGTAGTGATTCCTTCCATGCTTGCATAAGGTTATGGATGGGGTTTTGATGAGTAATGGTATTGATGCGATCAAGGATGAGGTTGAGTATGAAACGCATTTCTTCCTAACTTCTATTGCAATTTCCTAGTGGATTGGCAATGTTCACAATGTAAATGATGTGGGTGATGAGTGCGGAAGTTTTCCGGGTTGTTTTGATTTGAGTTATCACGGAAGTTGTGGTGGAAAAATAGGAAAATATGGATCAAAATCCGGAATGTTTGTAAGTGGTGGTGGAAAAGAACCTAGATGTTCTTGTAATGTGATGGGAGCTAGGGGTGGTGATGTTTCAAGATCTTGAAAAATAGTATTTGGTGATGTGGGGGGTGTTGAAAAGACTATTTCTTTTTCTTTAGGTTGGGTAGATCTTGTTGGAGTCTTAAGGAGTTCCAAAAGAGTTATTTTAGGTGGTGATGAAGTTGGTGTACTTGTTGGTGATGAGGGTGGTGCTATAATGGAAGCATCTTGTGGTGAGTTATTTGTTGAGGATGAATCATTTGAGGTTGGTTTGCTAAACAACAAGATCGGATACTAATCAAATGCGGATATCCTAGCATTTGATTGTGGTATTTTGGATGGTGGAAGTACAAAGGTTTGGATATCATGATTGTTTGTACTAGATGATTCTCCTAAAGGGTTTTTGGATGACATGATGAAGTGTGTTTGTGAGTTGTGCGTGAAATAGAAATCCTAGACTCAGAAAGAAGAAGGCTAGTGTTTACATACCTTGTAGAGTCAATTAAGTTATGACGTTTGTTCCATTAGGCCAAGACCAAGACGAAGTAGGTTGAATTATTCCCGCTTCAACGGTTTGGTGAGGACGTCGGCTATGTTGTCTTCGGATGCAACTTTCTCAATAGAGATGTTCCCCTTTTGAACATTGTCTCTTAGGAAGTGATGACGAATCTCTATATGCTTTGTGCGAGAATGTAATACCGGATTCTTGCTTAAGTTGATTGCACCTTTGTTGTCACATAGGATGGCTATGTCGCTAGATGGATGTCGTAGTCTACTAACGCTTGTTTCATCCATAGTGCTTGTTGGCATGCTTTGCCGTGGAGACGTACTTTCGGCCCGGTTGTTGATATTGCAAGTGCCGTTTGTTTCTTAGAAAACCATGATGTTAAACAACATCCCATAAAAGTACATACCCCACTTGTACTTTTTCTATCAACGTAATCACCGCATGGTCGAATCTGCATATACAATTGTTTCTACTCCGTGCCCTTAGGATACCATAATCCTAATTGTGTTGTACCTTTAATATATCTAAATATTCTTTTACGGCTTCTAGGTGTGATATTTTAGGTCTTCTTGAAATCTAGCACATAAGCAAACACTAAACATGATATCCGCCTACTTTCCGTGAGGTAGAGAAGGCTACCTATCATGCCACGATATTTAGTATTATCAACGGATTCTCCGTCCTCGTCTTTTAGTGAGTTTGGTGTCGGATGACATTGGAGTCCTAATTAGTTTTGACTCTTCTAGACCGAATGTCTTTAACATCTCCTTGATGTATTTAGATTGATTAAAGAAGATACCATCTTCTACTTGTTTTATTTGTAGACCAAGAAAGAAACTAAGTTCTCCCATCATACTCATCTCGAACTCGTCATGCATGATTTTAGAAATCATTACACATGTCTTGACAAGTGGATCCGAATATAATATCATCTACATATATTTGTACTATGATTATATGTGACTCTTTTCTTAGTAAAAGTGTGTTGTCAACTAACCCCATGGTGTAGTTGTGTTTAACTAGAAATGACTTGAGTCTATCATACCAAGCTTTTGGAGCTTGTTTAAGACCGTAAAGGCTTTCTTTAATTTATACACATGTTTGGGTTTTTCAAAATCAATGAAGCCCGGAGGTTGAGCTACATATACTTCTTCATTTATGACACCATTTAGAAAGCGCTTTTGACATCCATTTGATAAAGCTTTAGATCATTAGCACAAGCATACGCAAGAAGTATTCTTATAGACTCTAATCTAGCCACGGGGCATAGGTCTCATCAAAGTCTATTCCCTCTTGTTGGTTATACCCTTGAGCAACGAGTCTAGCCTTGTTCCTAGACACTACTGCTTGCATCTAATTTGTTTTATAAACCCATTTGGTTCCTATTATGGTTTGATTACTAGGTGGAGGACAAGTGTCCAAACATCATTAGAAACAAATTGATTTAGTTCTTCTTGCATAGCCATTACCCAACTTTCATCTTTTGGCTTCTTGTGTATTCTTAGGTTCTAAGGTTGAGACAAAACAAAACAAGCTACTTTGGTTTTGAACTTGAGACCTTAATGTTCGTCGTTTAGTTTTCCTATGACTTTATCTACGGGGTGATCTTTGGACTCTTTAATGTTTACTATTTTATCACTTAGAGGTTCTTCTTCTTCACTTATCTTTTCTTTATTACTATGGCTTCACTTTCTATAATCTCGTCATCGACAAGAGGTGGAGAGGGTTTGGGTGGACTTTCATCAAATTTTATATTTAATGACTCTTCTACCTTCATTGATTCTTTGTTTAATATGACGTAAGCCTTGCTATTTGGCTTAATAACCTAAAAGATACCTTGGTTGATTTAGGATCAAATTTTGTAAGGTAATCTTTAGTGTTAAGAATAAAACATTTACTACCAAAGACTCTAAGGTGATTTAACGTGGGCTTTTGCCTCGAAATAACTCATATGGAGTTTTCCTAAGATTGGTCTAATCAAGACTCGATTGAGTATATCGTTGAAGTATCAACGGCATTACACCAAAACTTTTGAGGTATGGATTGTTCATTAAGCATGGTTCGACTCATTTCTTGTAGAGTTCTATTCTTTCTACTACCCCATTCGATTGTGGAGTGCGTGGAGCCGAGAAGTTGTGAGTAATACCATTAGCGTCACAAAAGCTCGAATTGCACTTCATTATCGAATTCCCTACCATGATCCGTCCTAATAGACACTATGGGTCTTCCTAGTTGTCTTTGGATCTTTTTGCTTAATATTTCAAAATAGTTAAAGGTTTCCGTTTTGTTCTTTAAAAATTTTGTCCAAGTATACCTAGAGTAGTCATCCACTATTACCAAAGTATAGAAGTTGCCTCCATAACTTTGGATAGCGGATGGACCAAATAAATCCATATGTAGTAATTCTAGACACCTAGTTGTGGACACCATGTTTTTAGCTTTATGACTCGAATGAGTTTGTTTACCTATATTACAAGCATCACAAAAACGATGTTCATATTTTAACTTAGGTAGATCTCTTACTAGATCTTTGGATGATAGCGATTGAAGAAGTCGCATGTTGGCGTGACCCAATCTTCGATGCCATAAGGTCGAAGTATCATCCATAGAGGTAAGACATAGTTTATCTTTAGGTTCATTACCGATTTTAATGACATAGACTCCATGTTTCCTAATTCCTCTTCCTATGGTTATGCCATTTTAAGTATCTTACTACGGTTTCGTAAAAGTACATTGCACTTTTTATCACATATTTGTCCTATACTTAAGAGGTTAAAGTTTAGGTTTTCTCGTGACACACATCGTTAATGGTTAGAGATTTGTTAGAAACCGTACCTTTACCGATGATTCTACTTTTGTTATTTCTAAACACCATTACCTCCATTTACGGATTCATGTGTGGAGAATAGATTCTATTGCGGTCATTTTATTTAATTATTATTAATTAAAAATTATTTTTGACTATTTAATAATACCCTAAAATATAAGAAAATATGAAATAAAGCTAGAAAAGTGAAATTATGACTTTGAAAAATCTAAAATATTATAAAACTTATTTTAAAACGAAAATATATTTATTACACTTTTTATCTATTTATTATTAATTAATTACTATTTAATGATTATTTAAACTATTTTAAATTATAATAAATACTAAATGAACTCTAATAAATATGAAACTTTTTCTATAAATACTATATGATAGCGAATACTAGGAAAAATATAAAAGTTAGATAAGCTCACTAATAAAATTGAATTGGGCAAATAAGCGGTTTAAATAAGACTTGAAATAAGCAATAAGCTATCCAAAAGCTACCATAAGCTACTACGAATTAAATCTAACCTAAAATGAGCTAATGCAACTGATTGGGACCTAAAAGCACAAGCTTACGAAAAAAAGCTCGAGACCAGATTTCAAGTCTCAACACGCTAAACTACTTCTAACCGCTTACTTTAAGCCCTATTAAGCTAGCTTAGAAAATTCATAAAAATAAACTAAAATACCTAGTGTAGATCACCAACCAGACCTAATGTCCAAAATTTCAGCTGATTTGAACTAAAAACGAATCAGTGAAAATTCTAGAAAGTTTTGCAAAAATCAATTTTTTCACTTCTTTTTCTTCTCGATGAAGCGTGGCAAACCGCCTTTTTGGACAGCTTATTTAGTGCTTATATGAAATTCATAAAATTCCACAAAAATGATATTTGAAAACTTCACCAACTGAACTTAATTATGCCAAAATATCACTTAATTTGAACCAAAAACGAATCAATGAAAATTCCACAAAGTTTTGTGAAAAACCACTTTTAAATTATTTTGACTTTTGGACGTAATTGAAAACTTGACTTATTTGAGATTCAATCTTGCAAAACAGGTTGTTTATGTTAATTCTAGATGTGATATGATCAAATTAAGCTATCCTAGCTATCCCACACCTACTATGCAAGTACTTCCAATCCTACACTAAATGATATGCTTATAAGATCGATAATATGAAAATTTGACTTTGAAGCGAAATGAGTGCAAATCTAAGTCCTAAATGATTTTATTGAACCTAAGTGGGATTGAATTGATGAGCTTAACCTCTGTACTAGCTTATAGCACGTATAAGAACCTTAATCCAAACACTACTTATAAAGACAGTTATGCAATTCTCAACCTCTAAGCATAATTCTAAACCATGATTTTAACTAAAACATATTCAAAATATGATATGAAAACTAAATGATGCAATTATATCAACAGTAACTATCAACTCTAAACTATTCTATTTATGCAATTATGACAGATTAAGCAAAACTAACATAGACTTAACTACAGACAATAAGACAATAAAACAGATTGAATAACAATTAAATAAGTAAACTAAGCACAATTAAGCAATGTTAACTAAATATGCATTCCTGAATCAAATGAAATACAGAATCATGGACTTGTTGGGGTCCAACCACTATGGCTTGCTAACTATAACCAAATCTAAACTGACACAACCCAAATCCATAACCAAATCCATATGAAGCACTTCATTGACTTTGTTGACTTTTGTGAATTCTTTGCATAAAGGATGAAACTCTTCTAAAACACTTGCAATAGCTTTAATGAGTAAAAAGGAGCTTATTAGAACGATTAAAATAGCTTATAACATGAAAAAGGATCAAGAACAGCTTTGGCGGAAAGTAAATGGAAGTCAAACTTGGAATTGATTAATGAAAACACTTCAATTATAACTAAATTCACTTGTACAATCTGAAATTAACAAAACCCAAAGACTATTTTTGCATAAAACATAAAATCGAATTACAAGTTACACTACTAATTGGTCTAAAAACTCGGACTCTTCTTTCTCTGCTTCTTTTCCTCTTTATAGTCTCACTAGTCGCTTCCTCAATCCTTTTCGGCCATTGGATGGGTCGAAGTTGATCTCAGCAGTTGATTCTACTTTTTGGCGCCAGGTGTAGGTTGAGCAGATTTTTATCAATTAATGGATTTTGGGAGGATGTGAGGTGGAGGGATAAGGTTGTGGGTTTGTGAAATGGAAGAAAGGTGATAGCGGTGGCAAAAACCATGGTGGTTTTAGTTTACGGTGATGGTGAGGAAGAGAACAGGGAATGGGTTTGACCAAGGGTTGACCTGGTTTTATTAATAAGGAGTTAGGTGGGTTTATTTTGGGCTTGGGTTTTATGAAGTAATAAGGTCCGGTTGGTTTATAGTGTTTAAGCCCAAGGACCAAAATTTGTATTTTCAAATTCTTGAAGGGTTAAACCGCACTTTTCCCAAAGTTAACACAAGGACCGATTATGCCATTTATGAATAGTACAAGGGTTATATTTATTAATTTTCCATTTTAAATAACCCATGGACCATTTTGCCATTTTTCAAAGCTGAGGGACCAAAGTTGTAAATATGCAATTTTAACTTCAAAGGACTATTTCTAACAACTTGCGAATCCCTAAGGACCTTTAATGATATTTTACAAGTTTTGAATTACCAGGGACTAGTTTTGCCAATTTATGAAAGTTTAGGGACTGAAACTGTAAATTATGTAAACTTTGTTGTTTTTCATCAGTTTTCAATCCTTTTGCACTTGTAACACATAAAAACATATTTCAATAATATTTGTAACATTTATATAGTCATTTGTGTGTTTTGGTGCTTTTTGGGTTTAAACAAGGTAAAATATATGTGTTTTAGACATATCAATGAGTATGCATTCCATGGAGCAAAGTTTTGAAAAGAGAAACCGCTTTTGCATATTAGGGTTCCATCCCATTTGATGGTTACTTCTTGGATAAACGTTATTAGGTCTCCTAGATGCATTATGTTTTTGAAAAGATGGTGCTTTGTTTCTTGCAAAAGTAGGATTATATTTTGGAGGTGGATGTCTAGTGGTGACATGAGTTGGTTTCTTCCTATTAACGATAACGAACTCGGTTCTAGATGATGAGACTATGTTATTACCACTAGTTGTCACACAGATCCACGGATCCCGGTTTGTACTAGTCGGTTCCCTTTTAGGGATCCAGGGATCCGCCACAACAATGGTGGTTTTTCTAATTCTTTAACAAATTTTGTTTCTTTACTTTCACTAGTTGATGGATCAAGTTGTTGTATACCTAGACCCTTTTGGTTGTTGCGGTTTAACACCATCGGTATTGTATCTAAGGTGTTTGTACTCATTCTAGCAATTTTAGAATCTAAATGATCAACTAGTGTTTGAAGTTGAACACAAAGTTCACATTCACCACTTGCTATTTTACCCTTTTCCAAACGTTTAGTTTTGCTTTTAATTCTATGACTTCTTTATCTAAACGTTGGTTTTGAATCTTTAAAAGCTTGTTTTTGTTAATTAGTTTTAAGCTAATATTGCATAGTTTATCATATTCATTATGCAATGAGTCGTCATCAGTGATGAACTACTATAGTATTCGCGACATACCTCGTCATTTGCCATGAGACAAATTTCTTCGTCCTCCTCGTCGCTCATTCCCAACGTGCAGCCACGAATGCCTTTTGATCATCCCGTTTGGGACACTTACTAATAAAGTGGTTTGGGTCCCCACATTTAAAGCAAGTACGATCATCCTTGGCTTCGTCCTCTTTGCTTTTCCGAAGCCTTTCTTATCGTCATACAGCTTGTTTGACGATCTTCCTTTCTTCTAAAGAACTTTTAAAGTCCCTCACATAGCATACTCCTCGTCGTCACTACC
This sequence comes from Chrysanthemum lavandulifolium, assembly GCA_022545495.1. NCBI lineage: Eukaryota > Viridiplantae > Streptophyta > Magnoliopsida > Asterales > Asteraceae > Chrysanthemum > Chrysanthemum lavandulifolium. Next base: position 127,856,874 of record CM040246.1, read on the forward strand.
CGAGGAGGAGTTCTCTTCATCACTTGAAGCCTTTTTGGCTTTTAAGGCAAGAGATTTATGTTTCTCTTTTACCTTAAAGGCTTCGGAATCTTTAGCAAGAACAAGCTCGTAGACTTTTAGATTGCCTATGAGTTCATCGAGGGTGAGAGTTGTCAAATCTTTTAACTCTTCGATCGCCGTCACCTTAGATCTCCACTTCGATGGAAGTGCCCTTACATATCTCCTAACATGGTTATGGCTAGAGAAAGATTCATCAAGTGCTTGTAAAGATGTAATAATAGTATTAAAGTTAGCAAATGAATGATCTATAGTTTCCTCATCCGATATTGAAAATTGTTCATATTGTTGAACAAATAAATCAATTTTATTATTTTTAACTTGTTCGTTGCCTTGATGAGTTACAACTAAAGAATTCCAAATTTCTTTAGAGGTTTTGAGTAAGGAAATTCTTTCAAATTCCTTTTTCGGTAAAGCATTATATAAAACCATTTTTGCTTCACTATTTTTCGAAAGCTTTTCTTCATTTCATCATTTAGTTTATCATGAGGTATGTTAACTAAATTTCCTTTATCATCATTTGAGGTAGCCTCAAAATCACCTTCAACAATAATGTACCAAAGATCAATATCTTTAGACTTCACATATGTTTCAATCTATTTTTCCAATATATAAAACCATTAGTTTCAAGTAGTGGTGGTCGTTGCATAGATTGCCATTCCTTATAATTTTCGTAACCCATAGTGATCGAAAAGTTTTAAAATACAATTTTACTTTAAAACTTTTATAAACTTAGCTCTTGATGCCAATTGTGGAAAACTAGAAGGGGGTTGAATAGTTTTGCCGATTTTAAGTTGATTTCAAAACTTTAGATCGATATTATGTGAAATCGTATGGATGTTGAGAACGTATAGATCTAATGATAGTGCAAGCAACAAATAAAGATAAGGGATAGAAATGACACAACCGATTTATAATGGTTCGGCACAAGGACACCTTCCTTGCCCTACTCCACTCCCCGAGTCACCTACTCGAGTTCAAGCACTATGTCAACAAACTCCTTCACTGACGGAGAAGCCTTCACAACGCTGCTTACACTTTATCCGGTACAAAGCTAAATACCGAGTCCATAGCACGGTGGACCAAACCAACACAACTATTACACAACAAATATGTGAAATATCAAATACAAGATCTTCGCTACGAAATCTTGCGGAGTGACAAATCAATCAAGGACCCTTGCTTGGATGACTTAGAATGCTCGTGATCTCGCCTTAGAGAAGGACCTATATGAGGATCACAAATAGAAAGAAAGAAGAACAACTCTAGATCAAGTGATCTATATGTTAGAGAGAATGAGAGTGTATGAGATTTAGTAAGAAGAGGGTGCGTTAGAATGAAGAAATGGCCTCTATTTATAGGCAAATTTCCTCATCGTTTCACGGATCCTTCCACTTGGGATCCGCTAGCACAAAGCTAGGGATCCGTGGAACGCCTCTTGCCCATTGGTTTTTGGTTATGGGTCATGGGTTGGTCCATGGGTTATATCTAGATTCAATGTATCTAAGTATACATTGTATCAAGTCTCTTTGGGTATGGGTTAAGATCCATGGGTTGTGATATTTACCCATCCTAATTAACTATTACAACAAATGCTTTAATTACTACATTTTGTATTTAAAGAATTATATGTAAATGCTTTACAAAATAACATGTATCCTTATAATTATACTTAAGACAACATTATATATGTTATCAACAAAACACAAAGAGATCGCAAAATATTAATAAACGCTTTTACGGTTTATTTGTGTTAACAAACCCGAATAAGCCTCGCTCGTGTTGGTTCGGTTATTTAGCCCTACTTATAGGTTATCATAAAGTGAAGTTTTGTTTTTCTCTTTCTTATATTATTTTTCTCTATCTTCAATAAACTAATAGATTTTCATTTTATTTTTGGTTTGATAACTGGATGTATTATTAATCTAATGATTCAAAACCTAATATGAAGCAAAGAAAAAAATTGACAAATATGGAAAGACCTCATATTTGAATTTTTCTTACGCCTCTATAAGGCTTGAGCCGCCCGTGTCTTCATGACATCTTAAACTTGGTATATCTTTTAGAGAAATGATTCTCATGACTAACTAACATGCCTAAAAGTATGCCTAATAACAAGATTTGGACACATGTCAAGATCAATGGTAAATTTTTAGAAAGAGAAATTACAAAAAACATGTGCCAACTAATAGATGGTTTAGGCATGCATTTTAGGTCTCTATATCATTGCTCATCTTTTTATCTATTCTTTTGATTGCTCGTAGGTTCTACTATATTAGGTTTAGTGCTTGTAGTTTGCTTTTAGGGGGTGTTTGGATTGTCTAATGTTTATTGAAACTACTTAAATGCTTATCCTTAGTCCATACTTAAGGATGTTTGGAATTGCTTATTTGGGGTGTTGGATTAGCTTATTTTTGGGGCTTATGGGCTAATTTGAATTTGGTAAAGCTCATAAACACGCTTTTATGGCTTGCGAGCTTATCAAGTTGAGCTTATGCACTTAAATGAGTTGTTTGTATGGGCTTATGAGCTTAGATGATCTTGACTTATATCTCATAAGCTTATATTTTATGGCCTATTATATGGCTTATGAGCTTATTATGATTTAAAGACGAAAAATAAATTCATAAACCGGAAAATAAGCTCTAAAGATGGGCTTATAAAATATAAGCAAAAGTCATTTAAGCTCATAATCTCATGTATAAGGTTAAACAAACACCTCTAAGCAGAAAAAAGTGGGTATATTGGCTCCTCTAAACTCAATTAAGTACATAAGTCTGTAAATTTAGTTAATCCACCCCCTTAGTTATACAGTCTATTTGAAGATAAGCACATATGGAGATCTTTGTTTGGATAGTGGTTGGGTTTGTTTATTTCATTAAAAAATGCTACTTTACAATAAATTAAAAAGGTACTAATTTGCTAGAATCTTTTTACCATTCATTTAACGTATAAGGATTTTTTTATTAAATATGATAGTACAGCAAAAAATAAGTTTTATTTCAAATAAGCATCAAATATGATATGAGTAGCTCCTTATCTATGAGATGATTATCTACTTGCAGATGACACAAACACATAAATCTACTTGTCTGCTAAAAACATAAGCAATCCCGGTCACCAGCTTAATTCGTAACAAAAAGATATTGTTTCGAATGGCTGTAAAAATTACATATATAAGATTTTCGTGGTCGTGGTGTTCTAAAATAATATAGAATGAAACTGCATGTACAATATATATGTAGTGTTTTTACTTTTTCATTGAGTGATAAATAGATGCCAAAGGGGGTTTGGTTGTGGGTTCTGATAATGATTATATGATCTTGAACAATGAGACACATACGTGCACTACAAGAAAAAATGCTTTTAGTGACCAATTTAGTGCCAACTTTTTTTGTCACTATTTAGGAATATAGTGACCATATATAATACGTCGTCACTCATGTTTGGTCATTCGTAAACGGTTAGTGACCAAACTCAAAAGCGGTCTTTAATTTTGGTCACTATGTATATACGTATTTTTTCGGTATAAAATAGTGACAAGATTGTTGGTCACTGAATTTTCAAAAGGTTAGCGGCGAAAATGTTGGTCACTGTATGACAATACGACTAGTGCTGTATACATAATATAATTTCTATTAGCATATAATGAACTAACATAAATATTAATTGATATATTCCATATTTTCTCAGCATAAACACCAAAATTTCACATTTCCTCAAATATATATCAAAATCATTGAAAGTTATGTGTTATTGACTTGTAAGTTGAGTAAATATGACATTTTACGGTTTATATGGAGTAAATATAGAATTATCGCTAAATATAAATTCTATCACATTGCTATTTTTTATGTGTTAATTATTGTGAATGGACTTTTATTTTTAATTGATGATGAATAAAATACTTATTAGTCCCTTTATAACTTATTTCATGGGGAGAAGCCATTGCTTGAAGGGAGTTGATTTGTACACTTTTAAGATTGATTGGCACACTCTAAAATAGAGTGTTTTGACATTTATACCCTCACAGGGTAAAAATGAGTAAAGGTAATTTGAGGGTATAAATGTCACAACACTCTATTTTAGAGTGTGCCAATCAATCTTGAGAGTGTACAAATCACCTCCCTTGGTTGAAGGTATTAAAAGGTAAGAAATAACAATGATAATAATTAATGGTGGTTGGTTTAGTATAATGTAATTAGTTATTGTATAATCTATACTATATAAAATGGAAAAATGGTCAAAGTGGAAAAAGTGAAAAATGTTGAAAGTTGAATATTGAAAACATGGTCAATGGAGAGAAATAAATAATATAATTAATACTCTTATTAAAACACCCCATTACTTAAAAGTACAATAATTTATTCACATTGTACACCCAATTAAAAGCACATCTACCAAATTAAAACAACCAATTGAAACCGATACCGGTTGACCCGTTGAAACCGATACCGGGTTGACTGTTGAAACCGATACCGGGTTGACCCGGACGCTTCAAACCCGTGGTCGACCGGTTTAATTTGACATTTTTTCGACCCAACCTATCGGTTTGACTCGGTTTAAATCGACTGTTTTTTTATCGAACGGTTCAACCAGTTGAATCACCCGGTGAAATCGGGTTTCAAATTTGACAAAATTATATGAGAAATGATGAAGTAGTTGTGAAACCGTGACAATTTTTTTGAAAGGAGAGAGCAAGTAATTATAGTTTTCGGTTTATTTTGCTTTGACACATGTAATTTGTCATTTGTATAATGTTATTTTAAAAAATGTTGTTTTGCACCATTTAAGGAACTAACATATATGAATCGTCGTTTAAAAGTTAATATATATTGTATAGCCCTTTGTCCAAGTGTATCAATAATGTTATGTAAGTTTATTAAAATCACAAAATAAATAGTATTGTTATCTTTAGCGATAATTATTTGTACTCAAACAAATAGCTTTGAACAATGCATAAATATCTATACAAATTGATAGTACAATCTTATATGGTGATATCCAATTTGCAAAGTTATAATTTTAAAAGCCACACCAAATGATAAACGTTACACATGTAAAAAAAATAGTTATCATCGCTTAAATTATCGACAAAACAAGAAAAAGCGGTCACACACGCCGTTATACATCTAAACTACAATATAATATTGCCAACTACATAATACCGTTGCTTTTTGTAATGCTTGAATCTATTATTACTAAAAATCTTAATAACTTAAAACAATCCTATTAGAAAATATACTCATCTTAGATCGACTCCACATAATTTTTAAAAACTATATATTTATCTTGTTATGCAACCACGCATTAGAATTGTAGTTATTCGAAAACGATTCTCTAACGCTACAAATACAGTTTGTTGAAAAAAATTATGGGTCGCTCGAACTTTCTGAAAACTAGACATCATTGCCAGCTAGTGCGCGGTACTCCTAGTATACTAAAAAGCGTACACACTTTTGTGTGCAAACCAAACATTAAATGCAAACTTTCCCAACTTGGCAAAAACAGTCCCTGAGGTTCAAGTGTCGTTGCAAAATAAGTCCAAACATTAAATGCAAAGTTTCACAACTTGGCAAAAACAGTCCCTGAGGTTTAAGCTACGTTGCAAGGTAAGTCCTATAGAATTAATTGCTAACTATAGCAACCTGGCAAAATTAGTCCCTAAGGTTTAAGTGTCGCTACAAAGTAAGTCCTTTGAAGCCAATCCCGCTGCATCGCGCGGGTTTCCACACTCGTTACCAACTATAAGGTGATCCACAATTCCTCTATAATTTGGGTGGTAATGAAGCAAGTAATGCTTTTTATCCATATTTTTCTTTTTTTCTTCTTTTTCTAACCATATCTACGTCCACGTTTTAATTTTCTGTTTATCATATTTCATTTTTTCTTTATTGTTTTTTGACTTAACTAAACAAAAGTAATGATGTTTTCTACTTTTATTGAATAGATTTGTTCTAAGAGGGGAAGGTGTGGTGAAGAGCATTTATCTCTTCATCACTGTCACGTCACTGCCACATCATCATAACAAACCTTCACAACTAACCACAACTTCAACAAACCTCAACCTTTTCATTTGGGGGCCACCACTACAACTTTATATTTTTTTTTCAAATTTACAAATAAACTAAATTTATTTCATTACTAATTAAAATACATTAAACAACACAATAATAAGAAAAATAAACACGATACGTAAAAAAAACGACACGGGGAAAAAAATACAACACATACTAATGGATCGGATCTTCGACATCTCACTTCGGGTAATTTTTCAAAATCTCCCAAACGTGAACATACTTGAACTCCTTCCCACTAAAGCTTTGCTCAAAGTTTAGTTTCGCATTCTCAAGATGATTGTGGTCATTTTCACCACTTCGACGCTGCAAATGTTTGTAAATAGCATTGAATTTTTGGCAATCAACGTTAATCCTCGACCATTTACCCGTGATTGAATTTTTGGTACGATGGTCGTCGGTAGTCTGATCATTGAACATCTCCATAACGTCGTTCCAAAATAAATTTTCGGAACGGTTATTTTCCATATCTCGAGCTTTCGAAATTTCTATCCAAACTTGCGCAAACAACATTTCTTCAAACTTGTTTCACTTCGGATTTTGAGCTACAGATATAGAAAGTTTGAGTTGATGAATATGAGAAAAAATGGTGGTTATAGTTTGTTAGAGATAACTATTTTGACATCATGGAGACAAAACTTTTTAATGATGAGTTTTATTCCTCTTCAAGTGACGAGGGTTGGAACTCAAATGATTCGTGTTCTTAAGTTTTAGTATTTTTATTTTCATCAATCTTGTTGTAGTTTTAATGTTTAAGCGTATTATGTATTTCTTGTTTTCAATTAAATGTTCAATGTAATTTGTGTTTTTAATTTTATGTTTGCATTCTTTTTTCCTCCAAAATCATTCAATCTTTATAAAAAAACACTTCACCTTCAAAAATATTCATACTCTCCACAAGAAAAAGGAAAAAAGAAAAAAAAAGTACAAGCAAAATACTCATCGTGTAGACGACGAGCCAACCGACGGCGAGCCACGACGTGAACACCTGGTGTGGTGAAGAGGGACGACGAGCCTCCACGTGGGACGACTGAGAGCCACGATCTTCCCAAACCTTACGCTCTTATATAGAGTTTTGTGTGTTGAATCGTTGCAACAACAATATTTGACTTCATTCTCATATATTGTACTTAAATGTTTTTTTTAGAGTAATATATTTTACCGGGGATTTCCCCTATACCATTTTTTTTAATTCATATGAATAATTTTCCTCTTCAAATATTAGTACTTAATTTGTAAATAATTATAGAAGGTGTAGATTGTCTCAAATCATTTGCAAGATATTGATCAAGATAGTTTTATTCCTTTGAAAGTAGTTAATTATAAGAAATTGCTTAGTTTTTTCACATTATAAACCAAGCACCCACTAGTTAAGATGAATCAATTAGCATTCCTATTGTTATTCCCATTTCCATTAGTTAAGATACATAATTTGGGTTTCATGAATCACCATGACTGCTCGGAATTAGGTGGTTTCAGGTGGAGTTAGATCGACATTTTACTCGCACGTATTCTATTTGCTTGTATCGACTCATACTCTCTTCTAATTATCACTATTCATTATTCACAGATCAATTTTAGTGCTTAGTTTTTATGTTAATTGCTTCAAGTTATGTTGAAGTGTTGAACTAGTTTTGATGAGATTTTGTCAGTAATTTGGAGACGTTGTGAATTGTATGTTTAGAGTGTAATCCAACTGTTCGTTGAAAGGTTTGACTAAGTTGTGTGTATTTTGTTTTGGTAAAAACGCTATGGATTATATTTGTAAGACAAGTGTTCGATCAAATGTGTGACTGAGTTTTTTGTTTGTAGACATTAGAGCGCGAGTAAATGTAGTTTTGGCAATAAATAAGTTGGTTAATGAAAGAAACATACTCACTTATTGGTAATAAATAGACGCCTCGTTATGCGAACACGTGTGGTGGACCTAGCTCAGGTACAAACATACTAAGTGAGGGAGTAGGGAGTGGTACCCTAATACCATAGGTATCACATCACCTCTATCAAATAAAAACCCTCCAACTCAAAACTACACAATTTTACCCTAACACTACCCGATTTGGAGGGAGTGGTACCCTAGTACCCGATTTTTTTATTTTTTTATTTATTTATTTTTTATATTTTTAATATATAAAATCACATACAATATTGAAATAAAAACATACAATTTCATTAAAAAAATAAAAACATTACGTAATACTTAAAAAAAATAAACATTACAAATATATCTAAAAAATTGATACCAAAAGACCAAAAGATCTTTTTCCAACTAATTTTAGACAAAAGTACAAATAAACAAAGCAAAACAAAATCCTCACGTTTATTAACTAACCGTCAAAATTTAAATCCATCTCCTCCAATTTAATCATCTCCTCTCTACCTTCACTCCCCACAAAAACACACACACTAAAACACACACACATAAATCCCAACGTTCGAATATTCAAAAAAGGTTGCCCTTCACCGCTCGAGCTTGGAACTCGATTTGCTTCACCGATTGCCCAACCCGATGTGGAGGGGGCGGTGTACCCGCTCGGGTATCCCTATCCGATTGCACTACCCGAACCCACTCCCTCCCCCCTGACCAACAAGTTAATTTAAGAATTTTAATCACGAGGTACAACAAATATTTTATAATGGAACAGTGAAGAAGGTATGTATGCATGTGACCGAACTAGATGTTTCTTTGGCATGGTATATTGCATGTTGAAGGAATCTTATACTCTGAAGTATATACTTTGGTTCTAATTAAACGAGTTGTAAGAGATCTGGTTTGAACTCGCTTCTTATTATTTGAAGATGTAATAATCACTTCTGATGTTCTGTGTTTTTTGCTAACTGTGTTTTATTAGTACAACAATACAAAAAAAGGGTAAACAAGGGTACACTACAAGAAAAAGTAGCTTTAGTGACGAGAATTGAGTGACGAGAAAATTTTTTGGTCACTATTTAGATGAAAATAGTGACGATATAATTTTTCGTCATTATTTTTGTGCATCGGTTGAAAGTCAGTGACGAAACTTATAAATCGTCACTAGTTAGTCACTAAATTACATGAATGGTGACGAGAAATTTCGTCATTAAGTATTAGTGACGAAATTTTGGTCACTATTTCACATATTGCTAATTATATAAAATAGTTAAGAATAAGGGCATTTAGATATGTACTTATTAAAACTTGAATCCAAAAATTGTAAACACTATCAAACATTACGGATAAAAAACTTGTATTATAGAGAAATTTGCAAAATTGCAAATATTTAACTTTCTTGTTGTATTCGCCTCTAAACATATTATTTGAAACAAATGTTATAAAAACTGGGTTTTTTAATCGACCCGGTCAAGTCACCGGGTTACCGGTTCGACCGCCGACTCAATCCAGTTTTGTTTAAAAAAAACTATTTTTTTTTCAAGCGGTTCGACCACCGGGTCAACAAGGTTTTCTATAAAAAAGATGAAAAACTAAACCCGATCTACCCGGGTAACTTAAAACCCGACGGGTATAACTGGTTAACCCGTTTCTAAAAACCACTTTATTTTTTACCCGTCACATATTATATTTGACTGATATGTAAGGAGAAAAAAAAAACCCCTTGAATAAATATCAAACACATATATTATCAAATTTTCCTTTTATAACCCGTCATTCACAAATATCTCACCATCTTCATCACCGGCATCTCCATCACCATCTTTGTTACCATCACCACCATTGCACCGCCATCATCACCGTCGTATCACCGTCACCATCACCATTACCATCACCAGCGTCGCGACGTCGAGATCACCGTAATCCGATTCAGAGACATCTGTAAGGTTAATTTCTGATCACTAGTGAAATCTATGTACAAACTCTTGATTTGTTGATTGAGTGCTAATATTAGGGTTTTTAAATCTAATTGATTCGCTCCGAACGGTCTATCTTTTATTAGTCAAGCACTTGTGAATGGTCAACCATAAAAGTCAAACATTTCGAGCAAAATGCAATTAAGTCCGGAGGAGTTTAGTGTTTCCCGGTCGTTAAGTCCCAACGAGGTGTAAACTGTGAATACAACGAATCGTGATCGGGTGAATATTGAACAGAAAAGGTTATGATTGATTACACTAAGGAAATTAAATCTAATAAAGACTTTGAAGTCATTTTAATTCTATATTTAAAATCGATTAACGTTTAAAACCTAAAACGACGTTTAAATAAAATTACGTGAACGCATTTAAATAAAACGTGAAAATAAAGAAGTAAAATACCTACGGATATGGAAAATACATTTTACAATCCTAATGATGCAAGAAAATTATTGGAAAAATAAAATTATTTTATGACTATTTATTTAATTATTATTAATTAAAAACTATTTTTAACTATTTAATAATACCCTAAAATATAAGAAAATATGAAATAAAGCTAGAAAAGTGAAATTATGACTTAGAAAAATCTAAAATATTATAAAACTTATTTTAAAACTGAAAATATATTTATTACACTTTTTATCTATTTATTATTAATTAATTACTATTTAATGATTATTTAAACTATTTTAAATTATAATAAATACTAAATGAACTCTAATAAATATGAAACTTTTTCTATAAATACTATATGATAGCGAATACTAGGAAAAATATAAAAGTTAGATAAGCTCACTAATGTTGAATTGGGCAAATAAGCAGTTTAAATAAGCACTTGAAATAAGCAATAAGCTATCCAAAAGCTACCATAAGCTACTACAGCCTAAATCTAACCTAAATTGAGCTAATGCAACTGATTGGGACCTAAAACGCACAAGCTAAAAAAAAAAGCTCGAGACCAGATTTCAACTCTCAACATGTCAAACGGCCCTTAATCACCTACTTTGAGCTTACATTAAGCTAGCTAGAAAAATTCCTAAAAATAAACTAAAATGGCTATGATGTCCACAGCCAACCAAAGAGCTTAAGTCCTAAATTTTAGCTGATTTGAACTAAAAATGAATCTGTGAAAATTTCACAAAGTTTTGCAAAAATCACTTTTTCCACTTTTGACTTTTGTTATAAATAAGCACTTAAAAATAATCTAGAAGCTGAACTACTTTAACCTAAGGGATTAATTAAGCAACTGACTACACTTCAATAAGCACTTAAATGGCAGAAATAAGCTCTAGGAAAATGATGCTACAGGGTACTGCACTGCTGTAAAATCAGCAGCTATAGGGGCAAGTTTGAGCTTAATTATAAGCTATCTAGCCAACTCTAAAGGCCCTATCAATTCAGCATTGCTAACCTTCACATATCCAATATTCCAAAAACAAAATTTGAGCAACTAAGAAGCTGTTATGAGCTTAATAAGGGCTGTTTAAAGAGGCTTGATGGGGCCTATGGTGACTGTTGTAAATTGGCTGTGACAGCCCCCAAGGGTGGGTTTTGGACTTATAAATAAGGCACAAGATGGCTTCTAAATTCCAAAATAAGCACTTACATATATTGTTCATACATCAGTCTTTCTATAGAAACAAAAGTTACATCCTAAATCTAATTCTAACACACCTAAATCTAAGCTAAAATAAGAGTGATGGGAACTGAAGCACAACAAAGAAAAATAGAAAGGGTGACTTTCAAGCTTATACTTAAGTCATGAGAACGCTTCCAAGATTTGAAATAAGCAAAGAGATATACTATACCTACATCTAACTAACTGAATTCAACAAAACTAATCCTAAAGCTAACTCCTAACCTATCTAACTCTAAGCTAAAAGGGCCATTGGATGCTGTTGGGATGCTAACAGTTGCAAAAAAAAAATGAAATTGTAAAACTACTTGCAAGCCAAAACTAATTGACAATAAACTTGTAAACACTTGTAAACTTGTTAAAAATACTAACAATGACTAAGTAAAGAGTCAAAATGGGTCAAGGTGGGTTATCGACCCACCAAACTAGCCAATCCAAACACTCTTTTTGGGACAGAAAAATTGAGAAAACAGCTTTCAAACTAAAAATTTGTAGAATCTTTTGAGCAAACAACCTTGTCTTTTAAACTGAAAACAACCTTAAACAAAGATTAACAAGGTACTAACTATTGAGATTGAGAGTGAGAACATAACCATGAATACTTAAAACAAATAAACTTTCATAAAAATAAAAGATTACACAACTGGAAATTAAAGATGCTTAAGAAATTAACTTTTGAAACTGAAACAATACGTAAATTAAAGAGGACTAGAACATTGAAGAATTCTAGACAATCTCATACAAATACACTAATCTCCTATTTATACTCGTAAAACTTCATCTTCTCTCTACTTTTCTACTTGTGCTTCTTCCAGGAGATAAAGCAAACAAACCCAACTTGTGCTTGTTTTGAGCCAATCTCAACCATCAGATAGTTAGGTACAATCTTGGAGTTAATCTGAGCCGTTGGAGACTTTTTGGTGCCTTTGGATTGCCACAGTGGCAATGGTCAGGAAGTAGTTGGTTTGGGAATTGGGATAAGCTGGCGGGTAAAAGGGATGGAGGAGGAAGCGTGTTCTGGGATTGAGTGTGTCAGTGAGATGGGAGGGAAAGTGGTGATGGGGGGTTAGGTTTTATGTAACAGGTGAAGGTGGGAAAAAGGGGGGAAAGGTTTATTAAAAAGAAGTGTAAAAGGGTTTTGTTTGGTTTGTAGTTTAAGATTAGCCCAAGGACTAAATGTGTACAAGCTGAAATTCCAGGGACCTATTTTGCCATCATTCCAAACTTTCTTCTAGGGACCAATCCTGCCAATAAACAATAACACAAGGACCAAAGTTGTATTTTTTCTATTTTAAAACTTATAAGGACCATTTGTGTCATTTTTGGATTCTTAGGGTTAAAAGTTGCCAGGTTGCAAAACTGAGCTTTATAAGGCTAATTTTGACAACTTAAAATTCCCGAGGGCCTTTTATGAAAAATTACATGTTTTGAATAACCAGAGGACTAGATTTTGACAATTATTGCATAAAATACGCCTAAATATTTTTTCTCTTTTTGAGACTTTTCAAAGTGTTTTTAATTGCTTTTGCGGTCTTGTAGGAACAAAAATGATGAGTATTTACACAGTCATCACTAATTATTATATTGATGTAGGTATGTTTGGCAATGAGCTTTTAAGAGTGTCTAGAAACGTTTACTTTAGGGTTTAACTTTTAGCGTTTAGAATTGCTAGTTTACTTTTTTTCATTTTCAGCATGAACACAAAGTGTTTGTTAAAATGCTTCAATGAAAACTAAGTCGGAATAGGGCTGGTTATAAGTGCAATTAGGTCGGAGTTTTTAACATCGCTGTTAAGTGCTAGCTATGGTGTATCGTAGTGGTAGAGGTGCGGTTAGGCGGTGGTTTTGGAGGCCTTGGTTCAAGCTATAGTGGCACGTAAATGGTGGAGAGCGGGTTAGGTGTGGCTTAATGAGCCCGTGCAAGATATGGTGGAAGGGTAATGGTGGTGGGGTTGGGTTAGGCTCTAGTTTGGGGCCTTTGGGCCGAGGTCACGCTATGGCTTGTCGCCGGATCCGTGAGAAAGAGTTATGTAGGTGCTCTCACTATAGTTCGCCGTCTGTTCTCGCCGACCAAACCCAACCGCAGCAGAGAAAGTATCAAGGGTTCATAAGTTATAAATGAGGTATTTTCTAGCTCTTACTTTCTCATTGTACATGTGTATTCATTTACATACATTAGTACTTGCATACACGTGCCTCGATGTGAGGTGTTATTGTTATGACATGTAGTTATTTTAGCATAAGCCCAAAATCAAATAAGCCATAAAGTTTTACTATATAAGCCGAAACAAACACCCCTAAGGTATTGTTTAAGGATCAATGTATAGATAGCTTTAACGATGTTTAGTATGTTTGAATTAATGATGATTTTAGTGTATAATCTTGACACACATTGTAATATTACATTTACTATAAGTTCCTAATGATACTCATTTGTTGTTAAATGTTAACCAATGAGCACTGTAGCATGCTTTTTAGTTTTCGTAAATGAAATCACTTTTGCATCCAAACTCCCCAAAGTTTGTTTGTTATTTTTTTTTCAAGTTTTGTGCAGTGAGTTAATTGTTATTAACTTATTCTTCTTTATGTTGTACAGATTAAGAGTTTGGTTCTACATGGCTAAAGGTTATAGCGAAATGGTACTTCCTTAGATGTTCCTGGTTAATGCATAAACCAAGTCTTGCTTTCCTAAGTAAAGAGTCTATAGTTTATATATATACTTGTACTAATAAAAGAGTTATTGGTGAGCAGCTAGCCACTGCTATTTACTGTAGAGATTTATCATATATTTCTGCCATGTGAAATGTTTGATTGATACATGCTCTTTGGTGCTTGCTTGATAATTGCTTGTCATGTTTCTTTTCAATAAATGCTTCTGGACTGCTTTTAATTGCTTTATAGTTTCTGTTTCATAATGAATCAAAGTATTTTACGGTTTTAAATGTTTTTGTTAATACAAATAAGCCGTAAAAACGTTTATTTATATTTTACGATCTTCTAATGTTTTGTCGATAACAAACGTAAAATCAAATTAACGAAACAAATAAAATACGTAAATGGTTTGAACTAATAGTTTTTAACATATTCACATTTTCACAAAAACACTAAAACAAGTATAAATGGTTTTATGATTTAGATATATATATGTACAACAACTAGTGTTTACATATTGGGTTAGAATATACTTAAACTAAGTATACTAAAATGGGTAAAACAAGTATATATACTAAAATGGGTAAAAAAGTATATACTAAGGTAAAACTAGCAAATGGTATTGACCCATAACCCATGGTTTTATATATACCACTTAACCAAGTTCATTGTATCCTTAAGGTACATTGTATCTAGAAAGAAACCATGGATCAACCCATAACCCATGACCCATGACCCATACCCAATGTCTAGATACATTGAACCCTTGGTGAGAACTCAAGAGAATGTCTAGATACATTGAACCCTGGTGAGCACTCAAGAGATACATTGTATCTAGCTAAAGACCCATGACCCATAACCAAAATACCCATGGGTAAGTGGAGCGCTCCACGGATCCCGGCTTTGTGCTAGCCGGATCCTCATGGAGGGATCCGTGATCCGGGAACAAGAGAAATTTCCTCTATAAATGAGAGCCATTTCTTCCTTTCTACTTACCACTTTTCACACATACTTCCTTCAAGTATTGTATCTCTAACCTTAGATCCAAGAGATCTATGTAGTTTGTCTTTGTTTTGTGTGATCTTCTAGGTTCCTCTTAAAGGCGAGATCACCACTTCTTGAAGTCGAGCAAGCTCAAGTCCATGAGTTGCCATGCTTCGTCATCATCAAGATTACTGAAGTTCTCTTGTTGATAGTTCTTTCTTCCTCCATAGATGTTGAAGGCATTAGTGAAAGATGCCGAAAGTGTCAAGATGAAAGCATTAGTGAAGGATGCTAAACGTCCGTGTCAAAAGCATTAGTGAAGAATGCTAAAGATGTCAAGACGAACGCATTAGTGAATGGTGTCAAGCGTTGTGTCAAAGGCATTAGTGAAGGATGCCTAAGAATCAAATCAAGTGGCATTAGGGAAGAATGCCTAGGTCGTATAATCGATGAGGTGCATCGTTATACATATAGTATTTGTTTAGATCCAAGGATGGTGATATCCTTGATGGTGTTGTAACAAGGAGTAGATCTCCTTGAGATAGGTGTTGTGTTGTGATGGGTAGTAGTTCTTCCATGGTAATGGAACTAGGTGCTTAGCCTAGTACCTAATAAAGGGTAGGCGACGTTGTGATAGGATTAGTTCTCCTTGGTGTGAAAGAACTCGGTGGTTAGCCTAGCACCGTATAAAGGGTAGGCGACGAGTGTTAGGTGTGGTTCGCCTTTGGTGCGAAAGAACTCGGTATTTAGCTTTGTACCGTAAAAAGGTTAAGCGACGCCAGAAGGCTTCTCCGCCATAAGGAGTTGGTGTAGTGCTTACGAACTCTCGAGTAGGTGACTCGGGGAGTGGAGTAGGGCAATGAAGGTGTCCTTGTAAATAAACCACTATAAATAACTTGTGTCGTGGTGATGTGCTTCTTACTCTTTATCTTTCATTACACGCTTATATATCTATTTATCAACGCCCAACATAAACAACCAAATGGATTGACATAAGTCGATCTAAATATTTAAAAGGAAGATTTAAATTGGTAAAACTATTCAACCCCCCCTTCTAGTTTTCCACAGTTTTAGTTAGAGAATAAGCATCGATTTCATGTTTTAAATGCTTCTGGACTGCTTTTAATTGCTTTATAGTTTGCATCGCTATTAATTGCTTTTGATATGGTGTGAGAGACTTTAATGAATCAAAGTTGGCATCCGAGTTTGTTGGTGAGTTCCCGCGAGACATGTCAAAACCATCGGCCGATCTAGAACGTACCAAGGTATACAAAGAAACTTAATTAGCAAGCAAATTCATGTTAGATCCGGATATTATAGGTAACGACTTGTCACTATATAATGATTGGCTTTTGGCATAAGCCGTTGAGTTTGACATTAGCCGATGTTGACTACGGATGGCTTTTGTAGGATGCATTCTTCGTTTTTAACCCGATGGCTTTTGGTATGAAATATGAGGGGTCATGTTACGTCAAATGGATAATTTTTAAAGTTAATAAACCGACAAAATGTAATCGCCAACCTTACTAGAACTATTTGAACTCATATTAAAAATAACCATCTCGACTTGTACATATAGTCCGTATTATCCGACCCATTCGACAATCGACCAGAACACGACTCCACTCATTTTGAGCCGTTTGTGTAATGCGGAGGCTCTTAAAAGTTTTATTTCGTAATAAAGCATCTAAAGTTATTTATTGTAATGTCATTTCTCCGATATCCGTATTAACTTGGTCTTTGATTTTATATTCACTTCATTATCATGAGTCGTATGCGGCCCGAGGTTAATCCATCCGCTGGTCGATGGAATATGACCGATCCGCGTGAGTTTCTTTTCACTACCTTTAAAGTTTTAATATAGTCCGATCTTCCGTATGGCTTTGTATAATGATTCCTATTTTCTATACGTGACATGATCAATGGTGGAACTGTAGTTATTTGGCCATTATCAATTTCTTAAGGCGTAATGAACAAGCCGTTGGGCGCTTTATCACTCATCCTCGACTTGAGAGGATTCCACTCTTCGATAGTCAAGACATTTCTATGCCTCTTGTTACTTTATTGCTTTATCAAGAATAGCATTTTTTTACCCATAATTGTAAAGTGCCCGGTTGAAAGTTGAAACATCCAAAATTGGGTTGACTAGGTCCAATGATCAAAGTGACGCAGTGTCTTTAAGACCATTATGGTTTTATGAAAGTAGCCCAACTCGAACTTCTTAACGCCTTTTGAAAAGGACCCATATGGAACCGTAACATCGGTTCGAACTAATGCAGACCGTCCGCTTTTCCACCTTTACATAATATCTTACCCATTTTGACCCATACCATGACCCGCCCATTTCGACACATTTTCAGACAGCAAGTTCTTAGAAATTTTGTTATTTTCTTATTATGATAAAGGTGGTTGCTTCGATGGATCGGCCTCAAATGACAAAGTACAAGACCCTTGTATCTACACACCACATCGAAGAAATTATGCGAGGTCTTGTACACGCCAAGAGAGGTGTCATTCATGGAGGGTTGATCGTAAAGAGTTAGTCTCTTCTCAAAATAGTTACAAACAATTTCTAGCATACGTATAAAGTTGATTATTAGAGGTGTCCCTTTAGACACTTCAGATTCCTAAAGCTAAGAAATGAATAAAGTATATTTTACCAATTTTTTTACTACTTGTTTTGCTAATACATTTTTTTTCCTTTTTCTTGTAATAGGGTTCATATGTCTATCATATCAATGGGAAGAAGTATCTTGATTTCCTAGTTGGTCGATGGTGCACAACTTTAGGTATCGTTTCATGATGCTTGCACCAAATTTGTATTTCTAAAGACAACTTTAGTGCGCAAATGCTTCTATGCATATGGCTTTTGTTAACAATCTAATATACTTGGTATGAATCCTTCTTTTTCTTTATGTGCCGACTTGATTGATAAAATGGAAAGTGTGAAATAATCGTTGTTCATTTCGTATATCAACTTTAATGGTTCATTAATTCAATATGAGGTGCTAGTACCGAGTTCACATCCGATAGGAAAAGAATGTCGGCAGTTGTTAGAGATTGTGCTAGCGTGAACATATTTCTTTCGTCCAAAGGATCGATGAAGCTATTCTCCGTGTGCACATGCCGGTAATTTTATTTTCTTTAGTCACCCTTATATGGAATTACAAAAGTGTTCAATGCATTATCCCTGTTGGTCATGTGTCTTTGTTAACAGTAAAGGTGTCCATTAGTGGTTTTATGATTGTACCTGTATATCTATACTATCTCATGGATATATTGATTTGAAGATTAGCGAGCTACAGCTGGCCCTGCATCATTTTGTCCCCTTTAACACATGTTTTTGGTCTTTGAAAATAAAATGTTTATTGATTTGCAACATTATATGTAGCTATTAGTCTAACCAGCAAGTCCGATTCAAACATGATCTTTTGCAGAGGGATCAAGTATTTTAAGGTCACCATGAAATTTGAAGGTAATCCACTCTCAAAACTACTAAATTTTTTTATCGATAATACTTTTTGAACATGGACAGAACAAACGTATCACTAGTTTCTATACAGAACTTGGTGGCTAGTAGCGCGCAAACATATCACTAGACTCCGATTCAAACAAGATCTTTTGCAAACATATCACTAGGAGGCTAGTAGCGTGCAAACATATCACTAGCTGCTATTCCAAATTGGATCTTATTTTCACTAGACTCCGTATGATCTATGACAAAGTTTATCTTGAAATCCTAATTCCAAGTTTTGCGATGCACTTTTGTTTCTTTTATGTTATTCACGCCAGATGTCCTATTTTCTACCATAACTAATTTTAGATCCTCATTCTTTTGGCGCATCAATATGCAGTAATGAATTCACCCGATCCTACTAGTTTAGCGTAACAAAGAGGTTGATTCGCATACATGCTAATAAACAAAATCGATGAAGTCAGTAAATACGTTAAGGTAAATTTCATTTGTTCAGCATCAACTGTTTTTTGGACATTAATCTTCTTGTAAACTTGATCTCACACGTCATTTTTCAATAAAAAATGGATCTGGAATTTGGTGCAAACATTGAATAAGGTTCATTAGATCAATTTTGAGACAATATGATGTAACTTGTGGATAGTTTAAGTAATTTTATTTGTACCTTCATAAGTTTTGCTGCACTAAGTTAACTGTTTATAAAAAAACGTGTCCATTTTGACCATATAAAATCTGAAAGTCAGAACCATAATTGTTTACTAAAGATCCTCATTAGGAGCTGCAACACGGAAATCTCCTATTGACCATTTAGTAATAGTTTTCCGACCGTTTGACCTTTTGGACCAAAAGTCAAAGCATCCGATATATATTCTATAAGGCAAGATTGGGTTTACTACTAACATTGTTTTCGCATGAACTACCGTAATCTAGAGAGGATTGTGAGAAGGATCAACCTACCGACTAAAGCAACTACCGGTACTGCTCGTTTGAAAAGAAGCAAAGAAATCGAGTTTTAGGATCTGCAGATTTTCATTGATTGATTTATGGGTCTCATTATAAACCAAATAGATTTTAATATTTTGGTTAGCTACCGCCTCCAACATGATAGGTTATGGGTTGTATTTGTGTTGAATTTCGACCACGATTTGGCTTTTGTGAGCGGTTAATATGTTAAGTTTATGCGTTACTAGATATTCGATTTTAGTTCATTTGTATATTGAAAATTGGTACAGCTTTTTGCGTTGCTACAATTATTTAGATTTTAGTTCATTTGTATATTGAAAATTGGTACATATTTTTTTTGGTTATATGCTCATTTTAGTGACCACCTATTTGGTCTCTAACACTCGAGCAATCTGTGATTTACTTTTTGGTCACCAATAGCAAAAACAAGGATTTACTTTTTCGTCACCACGAGAACTGTGACGATTTTTTCGTCACTAGCAGGGTCAAATGGTGACCACTTGTCTGGTCACAGATTAGTGACGACGTAAAGTTTAGTCTCTAATTGAATTTGTGACGGAGCTTTAGTGACGACTGGTGACGACTCGAATTTGGTCACCAAACAGATTTGTGACGACCTTTTGCACTGTTGGTGACCAAACTCTTTTGGTCACTAAAGGCCGATTTTCTTGTAGTATTAAACGATCAGTTTTGTTAAAGCTATTAGCTAAGTCATTATTCGGCCATTTAGCTATCTATAATTAAAGTCAAAATATTAAACAATTCACTTTCAAAACGCACATCCAAACGCCTCGTATTCCCAAACCGAAGTATTGTATTAGTTTATTTTTACTGTAGGAATATTTGACTTCTTGTGGTAGACATTTTCCAAGTGTTATATTTGTCTCTTTCTTATATCTGTATGCATTTTGCAGCATTATTTAGTATCAGTCAAACAAGATTATCTTTACATGAAAGCTCAACTTTCGTCTTTGGACAAGATCAGGAACCTTCCTTCGCCCATAATAGAAAACATCCTATGTCTTGTACCGATTAAGGAGGCAGCAAGGACAAGTATCCTCTCTAAGGAATGGAGGTACAAGTGGACTAAAATTCCAAAACTTGTATTCAACGGGAATATGTTTGAAATGTCAACTAATGATAGTCAGCAGTCTGGTTATAAACAAAGAAAAAAGATGAACAGGTGTAAGTTTTTCTATGCTATATACCAAGTTCTGTTTGTGCATCAGGATCCAATACTGGACTTCAGTCTTGTTATGGATGCAGATGAGACATGTTATGAAATTGACCAGATTATAAATCATTTGTCGAGGATGAATACTGTCAAAATATTTGAGCTTTACTTGAATGATTCCTTTGGTTACAAGTTACCCTTATCTATCTTCTCGTTGCATCAGTTAACACACCTATATCTCCACAACGTAGATATTTACCATCAACCTCCATTCAATGGATATGGTAACCTAACTTACCTATACCTGAACGATGTAACTATGCCTACAAAAACGCTTCTACATCTGTTATCAACTTGTCCATTACTTAAAACCCTCACATTGGTAAGTTTTAATTACTAGTATATATATCAACCCTTGTGGAGTTTCATTACATATCTTATCTGAATATTGCAAGTTGATGCAGATTATACATGAAGAGGATATTCTTGGTGATAAGTCCACTTTCATTGAGTTGTTCAAGTGTTTAAGTGTGCTTGAAAATCTGACTACATGGACTTGGGTCACTCAGGTAATGTTTAATCACATGATATGCCATTGTTTCAATTTGTTTAAAAAATATATTTTGCTTCTTTATGTTTATATTGGTGTATCCTTCAAGTGTTTTGATTTAGAACCGGTTCCACAAGAGCTTCCAACCTCATTAGTCAACCTCAAATACTTGTGTGTAGAGCAAATGTGTTTGTTTGACGATAGGGGATTACCTTTTCTTATTCTTTTGATCAAAAGCTCCCCAAATTTGGTTAAACTTCTACTTGAGGTAAATAGCATAAGTCTATTTCTTTATCCTATTTGTTTTGATTCTCATGAAAAAATTAATTGATGCAAGAATTGCCAACATTTCCTGTAGATACATGAAGATTCAGCGACAGATCCGGTTCTTCATGAGTTTTATGAAGAAAGTCCAATTACATTTGACAAATATTCAGATATTTGGTTGGAGCATCTGAATGAATTAGAGCTTGATGGTTTCGTCAATCTTAAGCTTCTTTTGGATTTTGTAAAGCTTATCTTGTCCAAGTCACCCATGCTGAAGAAGGTGAGCCTATGGCTTCACGATGGAGATGAAGAGTCAAATATTTGGAAAGTTCTCTTAAGCTCCCCACGTGCATCACCGGTGGTAGAAATTATGGTTGAGCATTATGACTAATCAAATGCATGCATTATAGATGCTGTCGGCTTCAAATCACTCAAGATTACTCTACTTTCTTGCAAGTAATTGATGAGTTTCCATCTTTTTATTTTTGGCATTTACTTTGTTAGAGCTTTTTTCGGCTATGTATAAAATTAAAATGCTCAAGGACGGGTGGGCAATGGTGTCATTAAATTGATCTTGTTTTTTAAGATTTCGAGGCTTCGATGTGGTTTTTTGTCAGGTTTTTGGTACCTTATCATTGCGTATCTATAATGTGGTATTATGTGATTTGACTTTAGTTGAGTTGCTACTTACAGTGGATTTTTGATGCATCAACATTATTCATTGTTTCATGTCGTGGTTTTGTCTTAAATCTTAAGGGTTTAGTACATGACACGCTTGTCGTTTTGCTTCATAAGAGGAACATGATTTTGATGCACATTCAAATCTTAGATTTATAGTTTGTCTTGAACTAGTATGCTCTTAAAAGTTTCTACATATGTTGAACGTGTACGCAACTATTTCATGTATTTCTAATTATTAGTAATATAAAACATGATGCTATAATTTTCGCCTTCACACAAAAATATAGTAAAGTTAACTTGTTGAGCAATTCGCCTAGCAGTAGTCCTCACCGTTCATTTTACCTCTTACTTAACTTCATAACAGCTCCACATCATTTCCCCTATGTTTTCGTCACTCATCACTCGAACCCTCGTAAATATCACTCACCGTTTACCCATGTCTACTTAAACACACATACAAACGCACAAAACAAACCTCGCAATTGTGATCCAGCTCAATGTTAACCCGAAATAATGTTCTCCTCACGCCTCAAAGAAGGGAGGGGCATATTGGGTGTCAAGTGTGGCTTTGCACCATCGCGTACACCTCACGGTTAGCCTTGCACCACCACTACCCCTAGGGGTGTTCTCAATCCGGATATTATCCACATGATCCGAAACTAAACCTGGTCGATTTAATAGCCGAATCAAACTGAATTTGTCAAAACCGAACCGCATTAAATATTCGCTTTGGACTTGATTTTGGCAAAATGTAAACCGAATCGAATCAAAAACTGAATTCATAAAAAATATATGCATAATTTCTATATGTATGAAAATAAAATTGACATTAAAACTTTTTTCTAGTATAAATATAACATTTTTTTATTTTTTGAACGGCAAAATTTTATTGAAACTAGCAAGATGTTAGAAAAAACATTACAAAGAAATCAAATAAGGGTTTTTTAACCAAGTCTCCCACGAGAAACCCTATTACATTGATAAGGATTTAAAACGTACGCTTTTAGGGGGTCATTTAAGCCTTATTTCGACACATTTTATATCCGTTACTGCTTAATTTTGTTCTTTTTTACTTTTTAGGTCTTTCGGAAGCAAAATGTTGGAATAAAGCATATTTTGACGAAAAGAAGCAAACACATGAAGAAAATGGCAAAGTCAAGATCGAAGCCACTCAAGATCGATCGCAGAACTCGACGTCCCATCCAAAGGGAGACGCCGTCCTCTATGAAGACTTGATCAAAACATGCACGCGACGGCTCGGTGAAAATTACGGTCTTATAACCGACGGCGCCACGCTTTAATTATGGAGGGCGCCACTCACGCCACCCGAGAAGGCCCGGATCTAGAATCAAGACGACGTCTCAACTAAAGACCGACGCGCCACAACTCTAAGGTGACGCCGTCCATCGATGACTCGGCCCGCATTTAAACCCTAATGACGGCGATCCGACGGCCCTATGCAAAAGGTGGCCGTCGCGATTGTAAATATATATATAGAATTCGATTTTTCTGTATTTGAAGAGGTAGACTTTTGGAGAAAAAACCCTAACTCAGTTGTAGTCCGACTTGGACAGTATTCTAGGGTCCCATACCATATTTTACACATCGAGATAAGTTTGTTAATCCAAATTATCATTATGTCTATCCCATATTCGATTGATTGTGTGTATACTTGCTTGTCTATTATGTCTAGTTAAATTACTTGTGTGTTTGCTTAGATCTATGAAACCTAGTTATTGATTATTGTTAGGTTATTTCTTTTCTTAATTGAAATTGGCTTAGGAGTGCAACTAGGCATCTTCGTTGTATTTAATGCTTGAGTATGCTTTATGATGATATGGTTCATGGATGAAATAGGTTAGGCTTGCCGGCTCTGTGAGTCATGTACGAGATATAACCTCAAAGAACTAGGGACCACGCATACCCTACGACCTTTAGGAATACAACGCGTTAAGATAAAGGACGTGACAACTCAACGAACCAATAAAAGATAACTAGAGATTAATAGTGTCTGAGTGAACACATCTTTAATCATCATACGAGCACACCTCAATTAGACATAGCTACCCGTAGTAATTAGATAATTAGATAATTAGTTAAAGTAGAGTAATCGGTGAAGTACCACCCCAAACCAATTGCCCGAGATTTTACCTTAGCTTTCTAAAACCATAAAAGACTATAAAAAAAGAATCATCCTCAACCCCACCTTCTCGCCTTATATTTCTTACTAGCATTCATATTCCCTGAGAACGATATCAATCCCGAGGCTTACCCCATATTACACTACAACGATTAGGTTCACCGCCTAGAGGTTGAAAAACTTGCTCGAAGAAAAGGAAGTTTCCTTGACCCCGAACGCGCCTTCCGCGCGCATCATACATCTACTAGAACACCAAGTAAAAGAGAAAGAAACAATATCATCAAAGATCACCGATCATCTTGGAGGCGAATCATCAAAAATAGAGCGATTACGGAACACCCAAATAGACCACCAAACAATATAAAAATCACCTTCCAACATAGCCTTAACTTTTTGGGAGAGGCGAATAGAAGAAAACCAGAAACCCAATCCGATACCGACGTCAACTCTTGCCAAGACAAATCCACCAACGGCAAATCTTACATAAAAGCGATCTTGGCCAATTCACAACGAAATGTAATATGATGTATGGTTTCGGAAGACCGACATAACGAACAAGAAACCGAATCCAATATAACACCACGATGATTGAGGTTGGATCTAGTCGGCAAACAATCACGATAAACACACCAAGCAAACACATTGATTTTGATGGGAATGTATTTCACCCATCCGTAGAATCGAATCTGACGTAAGAAAAAGTCATCAATAATATTGCGTACCTCCTCAACCTGGAATTCACCATCGCCAGATAAATCACAAAACCATCTATCTTGAGCCGACGACAAAGACACAACCTCAAGCGTAGAATTCAACTCTAAAAACTGATGACGCTCCACACCTTCCCGAATATTCCTGCGAAAAGAATCAGATTAGATGGATGAGACTCAATCGAAGGACCATAAATAGCTTGAATAACCCTACACCAAAGAGAACCATCTTGAGAAACAAAACGCCATATCCATTTAAGAAGAAGGGTGCGGTTAAGTGCATGAAAACTCGAAACACCTAGGCCTCCATTCTTTTAGACGCCGAAACTTTATCCTAGGCGGCCCACGTAATCTTCTTATCCGAAGAATCTGCTCCATTGAAAAATCTGCTTCGAATTGCTTCCATAGATCTCAAAACTCCTTTAGGGACCTTATATATAGACATATTATATATAGGGGAAGCGCCAAGAACCGATTTCAAAAGAGTGAGTCTACCACCAATTGAAAGGGTTTTCACCTTCCAGTTAGATAACCGTGATCTTAACTTAAGAGTTAAATCAGACAAAGCCTTGTGCCGAGATGTACATTCACTCAGCATCACACCTAAATAACAAAAACATTTATCCATAATAGTGTACAACCAATAGAATTCGTTGCCTGCACAACACGAGTATGAGGGACGCCCACTCCTAGAACTTGACTCTTATGAATATTAATCTTTAATCGAGAAGCTAGGGAAAAACACTTAAGAATATTAACGATACTCTTCAAGTTATCATCAGACCATTCCCCTATAAAAATAGCATCATCCGCATAAAATAGGTGCGAGATAGAGATCGACCCATCCGAAAGAATTCCTTTGAAAAGACCCTCACTTACAACTCGAGAGAAGGAAAAATGTAACGATTCCATGATGAGAATAAAAAGGTAAGGAGATAACAGATCTCCTTGTTTTAACCCACCATGAAATTGGAATTCAGACGAAGGACTCCCATTAACTAAGATTGACGCCATCGCAGAATTAAACGTACCACGAATCCACTTACACCAATTCAGACCAAACCCGAATGCCTGGAGAACATCTAACAAGTAGTCCCAACTAACCGAGTCATAAGCCTTGGCAAAATCGACTTTAAAGAACATGGCTTGTTTCTTCTTTCTTTTACACCAATTCATAACCTCATTTAGAACAAACGGCCCATCCAAAATCTGTCTATTAGCAACAAACGCCGACTGAGTATCCGAAACAAGGTCTGAAATAACCGGAGCCAAACGGTTGGTGAGAACTTTCGTGACAACCTTGTAAATGCAACCAATCAAGCTAATAGGATGGTAGTCTGCAAAAAAATTAGCATCCATTACCTTCGGGATTAAGCAATGAAAGACGCGTTACACCCAATTGGAAACGTCCCACAAGAGAAAAAGTGCTCAACCGCTTCACAAAAATCAGGACCAAAACTCAATACTTCCTAAAACATTCAAATGAGTATCCATCTGGAGCAGGGGATTTGTTCTCCCCACAGCTCCACACAACCATTCGAATTTCATCCCTTGACACACTTCTCTCTAAATCAGCAACTTGACTAGGCGAAAGATGATTATTAAACGGGCACTGAAATTTCAACCGATAGGGGGTAGGTTTCTGAAATCTAGCCTCAAAATGCTTAAGAAAAGCGTCTTTAACCATGCGCGGATCAGTAATCCAAGTACCATCAACAAAAACACGACGAACCGCCAGATGAGAACACTTCTTATTAATTATACCATGGAAAAATTTTGAGTTTTCATCCCCCTCTACCGCCCATTTAATTTTAGATTTCTGAATAGAATCTTTAGTTTCCGTAAGATTAATATCGTGAAGCTAACGCGTCAATTCCAAACGTCTTTGCAACTTAATATCCGAACATTCTCCACGGTCCAACTCTTTATCAATATCGCCTAATTCTTTTTTGATAGAATTACGAACACCAGAAAGATGAAGTTTCTTGTCCTTGACCCAACTTCGGATAACAGACTTTAAATCTTGAAGCTTTTTCTTGAATCTAATCATTCTATTAACATCAGCATGCGAGAAAGAGTTCCATGTATGTTCCACTATGTCATTAAAGCCATCTAAACTAAACCAGGAATGATAGAACATAAACAGAGTCGGACCAAAGTCTGTATGATTCTCATGGAGAAGAATAGGACGATGATCCGATAAATGACGGTCCAAACATAAAGCCGTAATAGAAGGAAATAGAACAAGGATACCTTCAGACACCAAAAAACCAAAAAACGATCCAATTTACTCATCTTGGAAGCCGAAGGATGCGTCCACGTGAAAGAAAAACCTTCAAGTTTAATATCAACAAGACCCGAAGAAGAGATGAAATTATTAGAGCCACGTCTCTCATCTGCATACCGAACTTCGTTAAAATCACCCATAATAATTGCCTCCCCGTTCCAACGACCAAGCACAATCGAAATATACTCCCATAGAGCACGTTTAAGAGAAGGCTGCTGAGGAGCATAAATGCTCACAAGAAGAACCTTGGTATTACTAGGAAGCCAAGTCCCATAGATAGCAATAAAATTATCCGAAATAGTAGCATAGTCCTTCTTAAAGATAGACGCCTCCCATATATATAAAATGCCACCCGAACTCCCTACAAAATCACTATAAATATATTGGTAATTAGAATTACCCCATATGAACTTGACATCCATATGAGTGACACAAGTCATTTTAGTTTCTTGTGTAAATCTTAAATTTTACATTCAATTGTGTAAATCTTAAATTTTATTAGTAAAATATCTATTTCGATAATTTGTCTAAGCGTTAAAGTTCGAATTTTAATTTCTTCTATATTTTAAGATTAAAATATTAATGGGATACAATTAGATAAGTTTCGACATATAAGTATCTTATTATATAAATGTGTTGCTATTAGAGTATTCATTTAGTTAAGACTAAAATATGAATAAAATAACTTGTCTTCGATTTTTTTTGGATAACGATGGTTTAAAACTGAACCAAACCCATTCAATTAAAACCAAACGAAATTTGAATATGGTTTGTTTTGGTTTGAGATATGAAATTTTAAACCAAATTTGAATATGGTTTTTTTGGATAACCATGGTTTAAAAATTGATCTTGTTATTAAGTATATATATTAATCCTTGATATCAACGGTATAATGAGTGTATATTAGGATGTTGAGAAGCAAGGAAGTTGCACACCTGCGATGTAGCAGTTCCAATGAGAGAAAGCTTAAGACCACTATGTAGCCCACCAATGCCCTACCTGTGTCTTACCTGCTCGAAACACAGGAGTCATCAATTTAGGAGGATTCTAGAATAATTATACACAAATAATGTGTGGAAAGGTTAATTTTAGTTAAATTTTTTGTACAACAATGGATCAGCCTATATTAAAAAGTGTGCATATGTTTATAGAATGTAGTGGTATATGCTATGTTGATACAAAAGTTGGGCATTCCTTGTTTGGACTCCGGTTCTCGTATCAATTAGATCTTGATGCTTGAGACCTGCGTACTAAGTAAACAGCAAACACCGTTAGGCTTATCGTGGGATTGTCTCCCACGATTATCCTCCGGCGTGAGAGTAAGTAATCGATTTTAGGGTTTAGTGGAGAGTTAGGATTTGAAATCGTACCTTTAATGAGGGCTATGATGCCCTTTATATACACATGAAATCATTATTGGTTTCGTGTTCCCCAACCTTCGGCGTATCCCGCCTAAGTCGGTCATTGAATACCTATCTCTAAAAATAAGAGATATCTGATATCTTAAGCCATAAATAAATTTTGGTTGGGCCTTCGTGAGCCCAAACCGTTACCGGGTTAGCCCAGTCGTATTGGGCTCGCTAGTAGCGGTTATTGGTCGGGTTCGTGACCCGAATGCGGACTATACGTCATCATGTCCCCCCAGCCTAGTATGCGCAGGGAAAACCTGCGGATGCTAGACTAATAGCTGTAGCCCATAAATTCTGCGAGGCGTAGCGGAGAAGCTTCAAAGGTTTCCCGCCTAAAAATACGGTGAAGCTAGTCAAGTAGAGTCAAATACATCCTCGGGAAATGTGGGAAAGTGCATGAAAAGTGTGCCACCTCAGCAAGTGGTGGCCACACGTTTGGAGAAAGTGGGATCCACGCGTCAAGCATCCCATGGATGTAAAACCCTATATAAACCGTCGCCTCCCATTTACTGTGTTTATCACAGTAAAAAAAAAAACATTTCCGCCATTGTTGAAAGCTCGAATATCTACCAAAAGCCCTTATTATTTCAAAGGTAACAGTAGCAAGCGCATTTAAAAACTATATCATGGTCCGTGGTTTAACCGACTTTGCATCCGACATGACCGAGGATGAACTTCGTGAGTTCACCTCGGATTATTATATCCCACTCGCTACCGCATCCGCTAATTCCGGTGCGCAGCTTCCATAGCGGATTCTCCGAAGGAAAGTAGGGGTATACACGCGTTTTTGAATTTGCGAATCAACGTGTGCCCATATCCTTATTCTTGTGCGACGTATTAAATTACTAACGTCAGACATATCTCGGTACCGCATCAGTATAGGTCTTTGCAAAATAACAAACTTCGAGGTTAATTGCCGCTATTGGCGATTAACCCCACTATCTACCTCTTCCGTGCGTTTTACCACACAACGTGGTCAAACGGGTGGGTTTCGTTTGCTAAGCGCGCAGGGGGGCTGCAAAGTTACACTGATAAACTGGACGCGCTTAGGAACTGGAGGGAAAAATTTTTCTGGGTCGATGAAGCGTTGTTCCCTTGGCGTTTCGCCTTCTATACCCAAAGTTTGCTGCCAAAGGATGAGCGCCTCCTTGGAACATACAGCGCTGATGATGCGGATACGATAAATGCCAATCGTATTCCCATCAATTCCTACCCCGAGGAATTTTTGGTGCACGTGGGCATCAGTCGCAATTATTTTGGTAGACCTTATGAGGTGCCAACCTTCTTAGACGCGGATGGCCAGGGTGGGTGCTCGTCCTTCGTACTCCTTTGCTTTATTAATGTGAGCCTTTCTTTTCATCTTTGTACTTTTTGTAACCTGTTTGTTGTTTGTTTCTTGCTGTGCAGAGATGGATCTATTCAACGTTGTGAATTTGGTGAAGCCGCGCCAGGTTACTGTAGGGGTGCGCCCGTTGAGATAGGGGGAAGATCCTATTCTGGAAGCTACTGCGGGGCGCACCATGGAAATGGAGTTGGGAGAGATGGGGGTAGTTCTTGGTTGTCTTTGAGGCAATCCTCTGCAGCAGCACCCAAATTTCACGGGTCCCTCCTAGTAGGAGCAGGGCACACGTAGAAGTGGTGCAGATAGTGGAGCCCACCCATACAGAGCCAGAGGACGCAGACCAAGGGGTCAAGCGTAAGAGAGCGCCTAGTGATGATGACGCAGGTTCCTCTAGGAAGCGCCATGTGATTTTGGACGTGGAGTCATCATCGAAGGAATCATCGCCCCTGCGCGTGACTGAGCCTACTCCTCCCAAGTAAGTATTGCTGCCGCAGTGCTTAATATATCGTTGTTTGTTTGATGAAGTAATCATAAAAATCCTTTGTTTGCTTGCAGTGTTGAGACCGCTGGGAGTACTGCTGGACTCGCTGAGGATTCGTCACCCAAGGCGAGTCCTATGCGCACTGACCCTCCTATTCCAGAGACTCAAGGCGCTGATCCATTGGTAGCTGGGGATGTGCCAATGGATCAACCGTTGAGGAGCTTGGGTTAGCTGTTGCACATCAGGCTGCATTGGTCGCGCGAATCGGGCGAGGTATGTTGGGAAAGCAACCGGTCGCACGGAAGGACGAGCAGTTGCGTTCTTTGGAGGCCCATTTGGCTAGTGCCCGGCCGAGGTAGAGGCGTGAGCTCTCATTCCCAAAAGCTTGTCAAGAAAAATGTCACTGCTTGATCCAAATAAGCCGGAGCGTGCTGCATCAGCGGATTACAAGGCTTCGTGCCTCTGGGCTTTGAAATATTTGGAAAAGGGGAAGGAAGAGCACTTCTCTCAGCTGGTAGAGTTCCGTGAAGCTGTTGGGGGAATGTTGGAGAGGCAGGAGATGAAGCTGAGCAAACTCAGTATCGAGTATGATGAAGAGCTGTATCCTCAGCTGGTTTCCACTATTGCTGAGCGCAGGTGGCTTATCAGCCATGGTTTGCGCTTTGCTGCCCTCAGTACCTTGGAATCTCAAGAGGTGGTAGACGTATTTGGGGGGGTTGTGCGGTCTGGCGTTGGTGCGTGGCAAGGCAAAGGTAATAGAGGAACTTCACGAGG
The DNA here is from genome assembly GCA_022545495.1 of Chrysanthemum lavandulifolium. NCBI lineage: Eukaryota > Viridiplantae > Streptophyta > Magnoliopsida > Asterales > Asteraceae > Chrysanthemum > Chrysanthemum lavandulifolium. The sequence continues at coordinate 127,888,381 of CM040246.1, forward strand.
GTGGCCTTCAGTGCCTTCCACCCGTGTGCCTGGGTATAGTGATCATGCATACGATGAACTAGTTGCTGCGATGGAGAAGATGAAACTGTTGGAGCTTCCTCATATTGCGCAATTGGAGCGCGATCAAGATTACCCCATCAACGTGATTATGGAGGGGTTAACCTTGGCTCGCCACCATGCTGATGACGCAGAGACGCAGCCTGACTACTTTTTGAAGCCGGATGAGTCGCAACTGCAAGTGCCTATCTTTGCGCGCCCACGCGATATCCTGAATCCCTTCGCGCTTGAGAAAGAAATCCCTCTGAAAGAATCCTTAGAGGCCCAAGCTATGAGGCTTACCAAGAAGAAGGGCGTGAAGGGAAAGGCCATTCTTTGTGGTGTTGGCGCAGCGCACCTTCCGAGGTCCGACGGTACTCGTGAGTGTGGCAATGATCGTGCAGTGACTCGATTTGTTGAAGAAGTCAAGGAGGTCGGGACGCCGCAAGCCATGTGGAGAGCTCACGCCTTAGGCGCTTGCAATAGTGTATAGGTTGTAGCTTATTTGTAAATATCTTTTGTAAGAACTCGTGGTCCTTAATAAAATTTTCCTTTTGTTGAATGTGTGTTGATGTGGTTGCAACTTATGATGTTTATACTTAGTTATCTGTCTTTGCATAAAAAACGTCCTCGTTGTCTAAGAATCAAACTATTACATAAGCGCGATGAATATATGAAGTCCTTAATCATGTATGAAAGTCATGACCTATCATACTTGAAACATAGTGTCTAAGTACTTTTATCATAATCGTATGGTGTGATATGCGCTGCATCAGAATATCATATCAAGGAGTCAAGAGTCTTGATTCCTAGTTTGTTAAACGCGCACAGTATGCATTGTTGCGCATCCATCGTGGAATGCGCATTGAACTTTTTCCAACGTCTTGAACATAAGGTGTTTAACAAGGATGCATGATCCAATGTTGATGGGTTTGCAACCCTCTTACTCAACGAGTTATTTAGTAGGTTTACTCATCATTTGCACCATCGTGGGTTTAGTAAGTGCATGCACGCCATGAAGGCAAAAGATAATATTACAATAATTTTGAAACATAAATATCATGTAAATAACAAATGGGAATGTGTCGCGGAGTTAGCTAGAAACCGCGACGTTTTATTAATACTTGCAAGTTTTTGTAAAAGGAAAAAGACATTTGCCTAAGTAAAACAGAATGTAAATACATGGATATTTATTGAGCACTATACTAAAGTGCGGGAGTATCTGTGCACTAGGCCGTAGCCGTTCCTAGAGATAGCATCGTTTGAGATTGCAGATGTTCCATGTGCGTGGTAGCTCGCGACCATCCATGTCCCGCAACTTGTACGCGCCGGTTCCTAATGCTTCAATGACCTCATAAGGTCCTTCCCACTTCGGTCCAAGTTTTCCTGTATCCCCTGCGTGGCTCGCATCATTGGCGCGATAGACGAAGTCGCCTGGTCTGAATGAGACGCTTCAAACTTTAGAATCGTAGTATCCCTTCATTTTTGACTTAGCTCTCGCCTCACATATAGGCTGGCGCCGCCTTTCTTCCAACAGTCCAAGTCAATACACCGCTTATCGTCATTGGTTGTAACATTAACTTCGGCAAGCGAATAGTTGGCATCCCAATTTCGGTGGTATGACGGCTTCATCCCATAGACAAGAGAAAAGGGGTGTCTCCGTGCTAATTTTGATTGAAGTGCGGTGCGCCCACAAAACATGCGATAATTACTCTACCCACCTTCCTTTGTGTTTGTCTAAGCGTGCTTTAATTCCTTCACCTAGACTACGATTTGCACGCCGACCAAACCATTGGTTTGCGGGTGTTTAATCGACGCCAAGTGTTGTGCAATATTCGGTTTCGCACCATTCCTTGAAAGGGTTGTCGCGTAATTGTTTTCCATTGTCCGAGATGATTTCCCGGTAATCCAAACGGCATACGATATTTTCCCAAACAAATCGCTTAACATGATTACTGTGATTGTCGCAACCGCCTTTGCCTTAATCCATTTAGTGAAATAGTCTATAGCCACGATAAGGAATTTCAATCCCCGCCGCAATCAGGAAGGGCCTGCAATGTCGATACCCCATTTATAGAATGGTCATGGCGACGTAATAGGTGTTAGCTCTATTGTGGTTAGCGTGGAATGGGTATGTGAACTTGGCGATCACCACATTTTCTTATTAAGTCCCGCCACGGTGCATCGTGGGCAAGAGTATCCCGACCGTAAAGCCCGCGCCACAATGGACCGTGGTCCCGAGCGCATACTACATGAACCAGCGTGGATCTCTTGAGTACGTGTCTGCTTGAAGGGGTCCGGCACATCGAAGCCATGGTTGTAGGAATGAACGCCGTATAGTATAGCGTCCCAGTTCAAGCCTCGTGATGTGCGCCTGTACTCGCCGGGCGTCCTTCGATCTTGGGGCAATAAGCCTTGCTTATAAACTCGACGATTGAGTCATCCATGTAGAACCTTGTTCCTCTATCACCGTGAGATCTCCATCTCCAGATGGACTTGCTTTTCGTAGTTTCCACCAATACTTGTTTTGACAAAAGCAAAGCTTGTGGATGCAATCTTGCTCGCATCCGCCTTTCATTTTCCCCTCTAGGAACTTGTTTGATGGTAAACCCACAAAGCCCTAGATGAGGGACTTGGTCTTGTCGAGGTATTGAATCATGTTTTCTTTAGCCACATACTAGCCCAACACATGGTTGGCTACCAAATGGGAATCCACATTTGCTTCTAGGTCACGTATGCCCATTCGAGCCGCAATGCGTAGTCCAAAGAATCGTGGCTTCATACCGCCTCGTTGTTTGTTGCCGTGAATTCAAAACGCAGCGTATAAGTGAATTCCATTCCTCCGACTCGTGAGGATAAGGCTCGCGCCGACCCGCCCACGCATGAAGATCCGTCCGTGAACAAGATCCATGGTTCTTGTAGTTCTACCTTGCTTTGTGAAGGCGCGCCATCGTCCGGTTTTTCGATGATGAAATCGCTAGTATCCGCCTTAACCGCAAAGACGTGGTCTCGTAGGAGATGTTATGCTCACCTAGCAACACACTCCACTTCGTAGTCGTCCCGATGCATCCGGTTTGGAGATGATTTGCTTGATAGGTTGGTATGTGATCACCGCTATCGGATGCGCTTGAAGTACTGCGCGATGTTTTGGCGGCGAATACTAATGCCGTGACCAATTTCTCCATTGCGCTGATGCTAACCTCCGCTTTCTTGAGTGCTTTGCTTACTGAAGTATACAGTGTTTGTACCAATTCGCCCCACAAGAGTATCATACCGATCGCTCCATTAGTCGCAGAGATAAGTACATAATTAATTCTTCCCTTGGGCGGGCGCGACTAGTGTGGGAGGCTTTGCTAAGTGATGTTTAAGCCGTGTGAAAGCTTCTTCCGCTCCGTAGTCCAAATAAAGTCTCCTTTTTGTACACTTTTGAGTGTTTTGAAGAGAGGGACTTGTCTGCGATTCGACAAGAATCTATTCAAACCGCCGCTTCCGCTTAGAGATTGGACTTCTTTCAACGTCGTGGTGAAGGAAGTTGGATGACAACCTCGTTTTTCGGACACGGTTTGATGCCATCGGCTCTATCAAATATCGAGGAACATGCCTTCAGAGCGCCAAAAGTGCATTTCTTGGGATTTAGCTTCATGTTGATCTTTTTTAGTGTCTCAAATGTTTCCTCCATGTCGCGCACCAATTCATCCTCTGTATGGCTTTTTATGACAAGGTCATCAACATAAACCTCTAGGTTGCGGCCCACCTGCTTTTCAAATGCGTTGTCCACCAATCGCTGGTAGGTGGCGCCTACGTTCTTCAAGCCAAAGGGCATCTTAGTATAACAATAGACGTAGGGGTGTTCAAAAAATCCGAGAAACCGACGAACCGAGCCGATCCGCTCAATCCGAAACCGCAAAAAACCGATAATCAAGAAACCGAACCGAGAAAACCGAAACCGAAAACCCGCTTATCATGGTTCGGTTTCGTTTTACTTTTAGTTATCCGCGGTTACCCGAACCGAACCGCTTATAATATACATGTAGGTTTCAACAAACCATTCTTAAAATTGTACAAGTATTAACTATTTTATTGCAAAGATTTTTATCGTGATAACGATTTTTGCTTACCTAATATGATTAAAGTGATCGACTTATAAACCTCAAATAAATAATATTAATTATTTTGTTACATATGATAATTTGCATACTTTTATTGCGATGAAACAACATTATTATGACTTAAATCTTTTCAATGATATTTAATTTTACTACAATTGACATATTACGCTCTAATTTATGTTATTGTTCGTCCGATTCAATTTGATTAATTTTTAAAATGGTTAATCAGGACCCGAACCGCTGGTAACCGCTCATTTCGGTACCCGCATGTCCGGTTACCCGCTTAGTACGGTTCGGTTTCGGATAGTAAATGAACTACCGCCCGCGATGGATAGTTAAAATATCTAACCGAACCGAGCCGAACCGCCCGTGAACACCCCTAAATAGACGCCTTGGCTTGTATGGAAGACCGCTTTTTCTTCATCTTCTTTAGCCATCTGGATTTGGTGGTATCCTTTGTATGCGCCCAAGAAGCATTTAAGTGGGTATCCACACAAAGATTCTATCTTCCGCCTATCTCTCGTAGTGGGTAGCGCCTTGTGGACATGCTTTGTTGAGATCCGTGAAGTCCACACATCCGCCAACTACCGCCTCTTCTTGACCATCACCGGGTTGGAAAGCCGCTATGGTAATAGATCTCTCGCATGATACCGCATCCACAAGTTTATGTACCGCGGACTGCTTGTGCGCTCCGGAGCCCGCCGCTTCTTCTTGTCTTGGGAGTATCCTTGTCGGATTCTCAACTTGTGTTCTATAATCGAGCGTGGAACACCGGTCATGTGCTTTGGTTCCCATGCAAAGATATCCGTGTTCTTTTGCAAGAGTGCGCATACACAACCGCCGCCGTTATCGACAACGATCCCCGATCGATACTTCTTGCTCGGTAATCGGATGAATTGCAACCCTCGTGTTTTGCACTTTAGTTGCTGTACTGCTCGAATGTGTGCTGGCCTCACATGTAATGTGTTACATTCTTCACCGGTACGGTGGTATTGTAGAGAGTAACAATGCCTCCTTCCACCGGAATTTGAGCATCCCATGTGTCAGTAGGCGATCGCAGATGGTCGAAATCCTGGTCTTCCAATAATGCCATTGTATGGCGAAGGGTATTTGATCACCATAAAAGTCATCCAGTGTCGTGGAGTGTTCCTTATTGCCAACACCGACTAGTAGGCGATTTGCCCCACGGCCATATCTTTCTCTGTAGAAACCAATCAACGACGCCCCGACTGGCTTAACCGACTTCGTATCTCGTGTCGCGATGCTTGAAACAGTTGTTCATACATTATATATGCGGATGCTCTTCCATCAACATACATGCGGTGGATATCGTGACCCCCTGCGTTAATTTCAATGGTGAGCGGTTCAACCACTGCGTTGTTCGCAGCCAAGGTGGGGAAAGAGATTTCGCTTCCACGGGAAAAATTTTGGTTGATCTTCTGCCTAGTCATTCGTTGCCATGATTGTATCATGTAGATGGTATCAGCCTTATCTTTGGGTACTTCTTTCTTGTTTCTAGTCTTTTGCTTATCTTTCCTTCCTTGATGTTTTAACCAAATGGTCCAATCGCCTTCTTTACTAGTTTATCAATTAGTTGGCGCAATTGGACAAATTCATTAGTGGTGTGGCCCTTCCGTCCATGATAATCGCAGATCCGCCCCCACGCCCGATCTTCCGGGTGCGCATTGGTGTGGGCCTCGGGAAGTTCGCGCTATCGTCGCGAATATCTCCTTTGGAGTCTTGGTTAGCGGGTATATCATCATTATCTCGCCCGCTTCACGGCGCGATAGTTTTTGTTGCGGTTGCTACTCGGTCAATGGATTATCTCCGAGGTTGTTCTTGTGATCTATAGTTTGAGTAGCCTTTCTTCTTTGTCACGCGGCGCCTTCTCCTTGGATAAAGGACCTTGTGCGCTTCATAAGTTCATCAAAGGTTTGGGGACTCGCTATTTATCCTTTTGATGAGTTCGGGTTATTGATCCGCTCATGAACCCCGAGATCTTTAGTATTTCGAGCATGCTTTGACATGTATGCACTCATCTTTGTAGCGCCCACATAAGCGCTTGTAGATTCCTCGCCCGCTTTACCTCGGCGAGTTCGAAAGGGTTTTGGCGACTTTTCCTTTGAGTGAAGTTCGCAAACGCCTTCCGCAACTCTTCAAAGCCATCAATGCTTCGCGTGGAAGCTTCATCAACCGATTTGGCGCATTTCCACTAATGTGGAATTGAACATGTGGCACCACACAAGTTGTGGCCAATTTTCGATGGTAGCAATGATTCGAAATTTTTAAATGATCGTCCGGATCACTGCTCCATCATAGGTTTTCACATTGGCGGGCATGCGCTTTTATTTATCTTCGAGAAATCACGCGCGTCGAGTGAACGCATCCACCTTTTGGCGCGCCGGAAGAGACATATCTTCCTCCTCGGTCGCAATATCTTCTCCTAGACTTCCGGTGTCCTGTTTCGCTATCCTCGTTGTCCGAGGAGTCACCGAGGACGAGCTTCCCTCTTTCGGCGCTTGCGCCGACCGTCCTCGTAATCCGTGCGAAGGGCTTTCACTTGGGAGTACCGTCGTCCAAGTCTGTCATGGACCCCGCGCTTACAAGCTTAGCGTGGACATTGGTACGTAGCCGGTCCTCCTCGTGTTCTTCCGGATATTGCGGTCACCGTCTCATCATTCTCAACTCTCCCCAATCTCGTAAACACCGGGGTCGGCTATCCTTCCGCGCTTTTCCTCCGATGACGCAGCGGAGATGTCTCATACTCGGGTTTAAATTGAGTCGGGCTTGAGGCTTCGACGACCTCTTTTTGCTTCCTCTTGATGAGAGCAGCCAAGGTTTCGTAGTTTGAGACACGAAATCACTTGGCGCTAGTTCCGGCGTGACCCCTTCTAAAGCAAGGGTGTGTGTTTCTACCACTGAACCCTTGTTTCGGTCAGGTGCATCTGGCGCTTTTGTGAGGTCTGTTTCTAGCACCGATTGGAGGGGAGTGGTAAAAGGGGTGCGTGAGTTGATTCTCGGCTGAACAGTCAAGTCTGAAAGACTTGAAACTGCCCAGACACAAATGCAATGAAGATCAGGGAATACAGGGGATTCCCGGGTCGTTATGTCCCACGGAGACTCAATGGTGTGTACAACACTGATTCAGACGATAGATTGATCACTAATGATAGTGATCAGAAAGGATTTGGATATGATAATTACACTACTGAAAAAGGTTAACAAATAAAAGCGACTTAAATGCAAATTAAGAAAATTAAAAAGATAAAAGATATTAAATAAACGCTATCACTATTTTTAAAGTGATGAACGTTTAAAACTTAAAACTTAAAACTTACGTTTAAATTAAAATTACGTAAACGCATAAAATAAAAAGTGAAATCTAAGATATAAAAGTCCTAAAATATGAAAAATACATTTTTACAATCCTAATGATAAAAGAAAATATTTAGAAAAAGAAAATTATTTTTATAACTAATTAATTAATTATTATTAATTAAAAACTATTTTAAACTATTTAATAATACTCTAAAATAAAAGAAAATATGAAATAAGGCTAGAAAATGAAGTTAAGACTTAGAAAATCTAAAATATGATAAAACTAATTTTAAAACAGAAAATATATTTTTAGACTTTTATGTATTTATTATTAATTTAAAACTATTTAAAACTAATTAAAATGCTAAAAATACTTTTTAAGCTAAGAAAATTATGGAAAAATACTTTTTAGGATTTTTATATTTATCTAAACTTAAGAAAATTGAAAAATTATTTTTTAGAACCTTTTCTTAATTATTTGTATTAAATGCTATTTAAAAGTACTTAAAAACTAATTTAAATTAAGAAAAATATCAAAACACCTTAGAAAAATCTGAAAAATTCAGGAAAAGTCTAAAATTATATTAGGAATCTGAGAAAAATGGAAAAACAATAGCTTGTTTGGAGGATTAAGAAACTGATATGGAAAGTGCTAAAAAATAAGCACTTTAATAAGCTAAATCAACACCAAAAGGCACCAAACTGATAGGGAAGTTCTAATAAGCTAAAATAACTCAAAAGAAACAAGTTTCAACAGGCCATAACCTCAGATAAGCAAGTTGCAAAGATTTGATGAACGAGATTTTGCTTAAAACAAAGGAAGGGTACTAGGTTCGAGCTAATGCACAAGCTGCACAATAAGCCCAAAATGAAAACTACTGGCTGGAACTTGGAAAAGACTTGGGTTAGAACCTCTAAACCAAAATGGAGACCTAGGGGAGCTAAACTAAGCCCTGTGGAAGGGCTGCAAAAGCTGAGAAAAACTCAGCATATGCTGAGTTTCAGTGGAGCAGGGCAACATTGACCTTAAAGACAAGCTCTTTTAGAGCTTAAAGAAAAATTACAAAAATATGTAAAATTGGACATAAGAAACTAGACCAAGAGGGCTCTTTAAAACCACAAGTTTCATAGAAATTGATTAAGAAATGAGCTCATGAAAAATCTTGCTAACTGAGCCCAAAACAAGTTTATGCAAATTTGACTTTTTAACAAAAACTAAAAAGTTGACTTTTACTAACTTTGAGCTTGAATTAATGACTGAAAATGATGTAAAGTAATGAAATAAAGCTAATGCAACCTTTCCCTAAGTATTTTAAACACAAAATGAGATTTTGACATGCAAAACCCCAACAAAGGGCTCGCTAAGACAATGGACTATGGAATTTTGACTTTTGTGGTGTTTCGCACCTAAACTAAGGTTGAAATGTGCTCAAATGATCTCAAGCAACATGAATTAACAGATAACTATCATTGAACAAGCCTTAAAGGCGCTTTAAACTACAAATCCAAACACTCCTTGTTATTACTGTTTTGCAAATAAAATGCTCTAAACACTAAACCAGCTTGCAAGAAGGGTCAAACTAGGTTTATATAACCTAAATGTAACTACTTAAACATGTTAAAACTACCAATGATCACAAATGCAAGAATGAGCATAAAATACAAAGTAGACTTGAAAGTGAAAAGTGAAGCAGATACTCACAGGATACCAACTTGCTTGCAGACCAACTCCAATCCCAAAACTACACTAACTGAACCTAATCCAACCATTTCAGAGGTCTGCAACATCAGTAACATTCCCAACTCCAATTTGAGCCTAATCAGTTGACTTTGGTTGACTTTTTCACAAACTTGCTTGAAACTGATTTTAAAGCTTAACAAAAGCTTAAATTAGATTAACTAAGATTGTTTGAGCTTATAAATAAGCTAACTAAAGCTTATACATAAGAATTTGAAATGGAAATATTCAACAGTAGCTATAAAACATGAAGCTTTAACCAAACCATGAAATTAACTCTTAAAACAGATCACAGTATACATTAACTTGAGTTTTGATCACAGGAATACAAAATTACAGAATTTAAACTAGTTTAAGACATTGAATAAAAAAATGACATTTAAAGGAAAAATGAAAACTAGCTACCCCCCTTTCTTGCTTCTTTCCTCTCTCTTTTATACTCCAAGTTGCTTCATTCCTCTCTCTAAGTGAATCCCACCACTTATCCTGGCCCTTGGATGATTTTGAGATGATCTTGGCCATTTAGCCTTTTGGCGGAAATAAGGTTTTGACAGTGGAGGACTTGAGTGTGGAGGGTGAAGGCAATAAATGGTTTTGTTTTGTGTTGAGGTGGAGGAGACAAGGAGTGATAAGGTTGACTAGAGGTGAGGGAGGACATGGAGGTTGAGGAATTTCGTGCTCAGTGGGAGGATAAGGGAATGCTACAGAGGGGCGGGTTTTGTGGGTTTGACCAAAAGTTTGACCAGGCGGTGTATTAATAATCAAAGGGTCAAAAGGGGTCCAATAGTTATGACAGGGGTCCATTTGAGTTATGACAAGTCAAAAGGTGCAAAGGTTAATAATCCCAAGGACTTAATTTGCCATTTCAAACTCAGGGACCTAGGTCGCCAAATCGCTAAGATGCTCCAAGGACTGAAATTGACAAGTATCAATAGTATAAGGACCAAACTTGCCATTTTCAGATTTTCCGGGGGCCAATTTTGCCAATTTTCAAACTTGGAGGACCATTTTGTAATTTTCTCAAAACTTTTTACATTTTTCACCAAAGGACTAAATTTGACAAGTTATGATTTTAAAAGGACCTTTGGTGACTTTTCTTTTGAAATTTTGTGCTCAGGACCTGCTTTTTGACAATTTTAGAAACTTGGGGACTAAAAGCGCAATTTTGCAAATTTGATACGTTTTCATCCGATTTTGATATTTTTGTATTTAAAACTCATAAAACACCGATTTGTGATAATTTGATCATTTTGATGTGTTTTTGAGCGTTTTGGATGATTTTGCGCTTAGATTACACAAAAATGATGAGTATTTGGACACTCATCAGTGATCTCGAAATGAACAACTTAATGCAGCTCGATTTGTCCTACATTCTTAATTCATTTTCAAGATAATTGTTATTTCAAGTATGGTTAAGAGATATTTATTTATAGACTCCAATCTAATCTTTTCTCGAACGGAGACCTAAAAAGATTTTGAGCGCTTAAACACGGTGCGTCATCTTGAACTAATCAACCTATACTAAATAAGCATATAAGCGAGAAAATAAGCTAATCCAAACACTCCTTAACAAACCGTGATAACTAAACACAAAGTGGTAAATTGCATCTCCATAATTCTCAAAACTCTCGACTTCACAACATAAATTAATTAATCATATCAAATATACGGTTGCAATTAAAGTTCTATTGTTCGACTCTCCAGTTTAACAATAAGCTATAAAATCGACACAAAACATTTAAAATATCGTTATATCCAATCGCTTGTTTCATCCACCGTTATAATCCATCTTCTTAACACTACAAATTTATAAGAATCATATAATCACCTAAATTAACAAACTTTATTCATTAAAACTCATTGAAAAAAATTACCTTTAGATGGAAACCACTCAAACTCCTAAACCCACAATCGTAAACCAAAACCGAAATAAATAAATAAACTAAATGTAAGAATACAAAAACCGAAAATTTAATTAGGGTTGATAAACTTACAAAATTGATTTGATTTAGGCATATCATCGGAACTCTTAGCGGACCCACTATTGTATCTCAACCGCTAAGTTATTCCGCCAAACACAAATTTCCCAACACCGTGAGTATAAATACCCTTCGCTTATATTTATTTTGTTTCATAACCACGATCGAGCTGTTACCATCATAAAATCATCGTCAAGAACCGGTCTTCCCTTAAAGTAATGGAGTTAACTAGAGGTGCACAACGGCATTTCTTCAAACCGAATCGGCTTTTCAAACCGGTTCGGTTGAGTCAGTGGTCAAAACCTTTTCGCTTAAACCGACCGGTTTAACACCGGTTTCGCCAACAAAACCTAAACCGGATCGATCTGGTTGGGACCGTTTAAACGGTTTGGGTAAACCGTTCCAAAACCGGTTTTGTATTTTTTAAGCAATGGAGGAGAAGCTCGCTCATTGTTGCGCCTTTGCATGGATGGATCAGAGAAAGGGAGATGTGATCTTGCCATCATTCTTCTTGGTGGAAATCGTGGTCTTGGAAACGTACATTTTTCATTCCCGAACGCAAAAACTAAAAGATAAAACAAGATCAAGAAAAATAGAAAGGGCACTGGTTTGCAGCTCATGCTTTGTGTGTTTTTTGAGATTGAATGTTGAATGTTAATGATGGTACATGATAATGTTCAAGAAGAAAAGATGAAATAATAGGTGAAAGCATGGAAGTTACTCTTCACATGGAAGAAATATAAGGTTATTGGATGCTCCTTGTGGCTAATCTGACAAAGCACGTGATTTGGCTTTTGTAGTATAATTTGAAATATTCAAGTATTGGAAAAGGACATTATAGGAAGTAAGGAAGCATACTAAGAGCATGGGGTGTCGAGATTGCCTCGCCGAATCCGACGTGGCGGCTTCACCAAGGTAATTCATCCCTCGCCACGACACCATGTCTTCGCCAATTGTGTGCTCGCCGCTCAAACGACATGGTAAATGACAAAGAGGATCTGTAATATATGTGTTCAGTGTTTGTGTTATTTATGTGTTTGTGAGGGGGTGGGGCCCAAATGAAGAGAAGTGAGTAAGTTGTGATTGGGGTATTTTTAGTTAGTGTATTGGAGTGATGTGGAGGTGATGTGCACACGAGGTCCAAATGAAAAGAAGTGGGCAACCCACGACACCCCTTGCTCTAAACGACTATTCCACTATATTTACTTCACCTACCTATAAAATATTAAAGCATTGGTCTAATCCAATAAATAGTGCAAACCACTATTAAACAAGTGACAAGAGAGTGACATTCCAATATTTGAAAGATATATGATAAAAGTAATATAGCAAAATACTAAGTAATAATTATATAAAGATACTATAGCACATGGCTCATTCAAACCATTATATTTTATTCGGTTCTTTTAAAATTAATATATGTTGGCCCAAACTTTTGGCCCGGTTTTGCCCAAGTTAGCCACCTTCAGGCCACTACTATCTATAATTCAACCCAGTTCTCTCTATATCGTAGCAACTTTACTTCTATCCGGAACTTTACATTGATAGTCTCTCACCGCTATCTCGCACCGCCACTATCCGTGATATGTTCCTTAACCTCGATAGGAAGATAGCATATTCAACAATTGCACTTTGGTTATTGCTTCATATACTAATCGAATAAGATCGATGGAGGATTATTAGAAGTAGAAAAGAAAGACCTTTAGGTTTCAAGTAAGTTTTTTATAGATTGCTCATTGTTGTTCCGCTTTTGTTTCAAATTTTTGGTTTATGTATTTACTTTGCTTTCTAGTAACATTGACAAATTTTCTTTTGGTTGGTAATGATTATAGTTTGAGAATTCTTCAAAAGGAGTGCCCACGGATGGGTCAACTGACTTTGGTCGAGGAGGCGGCGACTGTGTTAACGAATCTCTATTTGACATTCTCACATGTTATAACCAGATGTCAGAGCCGATGCCGCCTACAATGATATGTCGAGAGGTGAGTTTCAAATTTTAAAGATGTTTGATGTGTGTTTGTAAATTTTATGTGATATAGAATTATCGAGTCAAATTATAAGTCGTGTTTGGATATCCATATGTATAAGTCGTTATTGATGCATATGTGTATGTATGAGATATTATAACAAAGTGAAAAGTGAAATAAGCAATTTTGGTTAAACTATTTCATGATTCGAATTAAGAATATGATTATAATCATTTCTCATATATGAAGGTGTTCCAATCAGAACTTAAAATTAGTAATTTCCTATAATCAATGTGTATTTGTTGTTTACAAACGATCTCGCCACCTAATTTTTATATAATGGTATATTTATGATACAAAATTTTATACACAATTAGGAAAAGCCCACCAATATGTGTTTATAGTTGTTTGTGATTACAGACTACTCACAAGTATTCTCGTAAAGTTATGTGTTGATTGCAAAAGTAAAGTTTTAAAGCGGGCCGTGGGCGATCAAGTAATCGTGTAAGCAATACCATATTATTTTATACAAATCATTTATATGGTTAATTATTTAATCAGTAAAAGATTCTTTTTTAGTTATAATTGGTGTGGTTCTACTCCGCAAAACTCGGACAAATACTGATCTAAGAGTTGTTGTTTGAACCTGTTAAAGAATGTCGAAACCATTGTGTTGGTGATACAAGTAACTAGCTTGATCATTGTATTTTGTTAAGTCGTATGATGGTTTGTTTTACTTTTTGTTTGTAAATGAATGCTTTATGATGATTTTGGAACTACAATTGTTGATTATTAGTATTTGTGAATGTTTTCATGGATTGGGAAAAAATCATTTTTATTATATGGTAAATTCTTTCGGCATGAAGTTTTTAGTTCCAAGTTCGTGATAAATCAAATATTCAAAGGTATGTTTACTAGATATGATTGGAAGCTTTATTAAATCTTAGCTTTTTTAGTGACCAAAGGATTTAAGGGTGTTTGGTTGGTTCAAGGGACTTATGGTTGGCTCGAGCAAAAGTTGCTAACTTTTGGCTTGACAACACGCTCAAAACTTTGATTGTTGTTGAAAATGGTAGACTTAAGGTTGGCCCGTTGGCGTAAGTAGCTCTAGCAATAGAGGTAATGTAAATATTTATTTTCATTCGGATTTGTTTTCCATGTCGCTAATCAAGTGTATGGAAGATAATTGGCGCACAAGTTTTTAAAACTAGAAATGTATTTCATTCTCAACGTGCTAAGAAAGTTACGACATTAATTGAAGGTACATTTACTTATCATGTTTGGCATGATCATGGTCAACAAATACACTTTGCCACAACAAAAGGTTTTTAATATGGAATTAGCAAATATTTATTGATCAAGACGGATCAAATGGGTCAACTTAAGACACTTATCAAATATACACGATACTAGCCGCCAAAATAAGTCGATCGTAACATCCCACTATAGCTTAATATTTATATGTTGATTCAAAAGAAGAAAGATTTCAAGCGAGCAATGACTATACTACTTCATTATAAAACTAACCGCTAAGAATTGAAGAAACTTGAGCATAAATCCAACCGGATTTAAGAGCTAGAATAACGGTAACTTGCTTTTGATAAAACCAACATGCATCGGTCATTCTCTCAATTTTTTACCAATTACTATACGTGACCCGGATCTTAAATAATCAGAATGGTTGTTACTGTGCTTTTCGAGTATGGCAGTGATATGGAGCGGTACTTATGCTGTAAAGGTCGCCGAGCAACATTGGTGATAAAAATACTCAAAAAGTAAATTCAGATTCAGAATGTGACTTCATTCTATATTTAGTTTAAATTATCCTCCTCGTGTTGCATTTGTAGTTTAATACTATTTCCGTGAGGTACATCTTCACGGTCCTTTTGGTTACAATGATGAATATAATCAAGCCGCTGTACTATTGCACATTTTATACTTTTGTTATAGTTTATACCATTGTAATGATACTTTCGGTCTTATCAAAACAAAAGATAAAGTTAATTTCGACTCACCGAGATCCATTGTAATAGTCGTGGTCGTTGGTCCATCTCGATCAGTCATGCACACACATATGCTAACGATACCGGTGCATCTTATCAATCACATGTATTATACCAGTGTCGTTTTCTATAGGTGTTTTAGACAAGACTCAATGTATTTTGTCGATGGCCCATGTAATTTGTCAAGCGTCTTCTATTTTAGCATTGTATTTTATTCTCCTGCTTTTATTTTGTGGGACATTAACGTTAGCCCATCGATATGTAAGTCCATATGTGGCTTGCCTCGCCTCTTAAGGATCTTGGTTATTATCATCTTCATAATTTCCATCGCTTAACATCCCACCGCTTTGATAACACCGCCATCTACTTTTCAAGATTTATTTGCTTCAACTGTCGCTCAAATCTTGATTCATAAACCATCATGGTACCGCAATTAATTTGCCTAAAACAAAAGCGGAACTGCTTTTTCATTTTCTATAGAAAAATAATTATTTTCTCATGCTTTTTTAGTTGTCAGGTTGCAAGATGGACATAGAGAATAAGAGTAACAACAAGCCTTTCACTTCAACCGGCATGTAAGAAGTGCAATGAACTTTAATTTTAAGTTTTAGATTCCGAGTATTCAATTGGGGTTTTTTCGCTTTTTAAGGTTTTGTTATATTAAATGGGTTTCGTTTTCATTGAAGGATCCATTTGAGGAGGTGATGATAGTAGGTTGTAACAATTAGAATATCCTTATCGCTCATGGAAAGGCGCATCCTTCGTGTACTACAACCTTTTATAGTTTTCAATATTCAATTTCGTTGTTTTTGTTGTTGAGGAAAACATGTGTGACTTGGAACTTCATGGGTTTGGGTAATTGTGTTCAATTTTATGAGTTTATGAATATTGCTTACTCGGTGTGGTAAAAGGTTATGTATTACTTTTATGGTTGGTTGGGCATCGTCGGGGGTAGGTAAAGGCACTGCTGCGGTTCTCATGCGATTCTAAATATGCAAGTGATTTATCCAATGATGTTACTAAAATGTAACTTACTTAAACGCTTTATTTTTAATATATAATTGATTATTATAGGATGCTTGGTGTGTTATTGTTTTATTTGTCGCGTGGATCAATCCAATGCAGGGCGTAATGCGTGACAAACTTTGAGGTGGAATGGTATGATGAAGCAATTTCAAGAGTTTCGTCCATGTTGGATTACTCCAACTTTGGTTATTGGATATGAAATTGTAATTTAGTTATTTACTTTGGATTGTCATTAGATGAAAGTCATGATTTTAGTTGAAAATTGCATTTTAATTCCTGCAGTGTGTCTCGTGATGGAACTTTTGTCAAAATGGCTATTTACAGAATGTGATAACGCCACACGCTGTTCGGGGTCAAGGAAACTTCCTTTCTTCGAGCAGTTTTATAACACCCAGGCAAAGAACCTAATCGCTGTAGTGTAGTAATTAGTAAGCTACCGGTATTGATATCGCTCTCTGGGGAATAGGAATGCTAGTAGGAGTTACTATGCTAAGGTTAAGGTTGAGGAAGATTATTTTTGTATTTTTATATTTTATGAAATGGAAATGTAATCTCGGGTATTGATTTGGGGTTGGTATTTCACCGATTACTCTACTATTATCTAATTATCTAAACTAAGGTGCGAGTCTATGCCTAATTAATGTGTGCTCGATGATAGTTTAAAGATGTGTTTACTTAGGTTGTATTACCCAATTATCTCCTATTGATGGTTGAATTGTCACGCCCTTATTCTTAGTAGCGTTGTGTGTCTAAAGTTGTAGGGTAGTGCTTTCTCCCTAACTTTGAACTTACCAAAGGGTCTCGCCTACAAACCCACTAGGATGATAAACTCGCCTAAGGCGCTCTTGATGGTTTAGCCTACAACTACTCGTAATTATATTCTAAGGTTCACAAAGATGAATCAAGCATTATACACAACGAATGACCTATCGCATTACTAGATCATTAGTCAACTAAGATAAGAAACAACCAATCAATATTCAATAATTAAGTTTCATACTTCCTAAGCAAACACACAAATAAATTAGCTTGACATGGAGAACATGCAAGCATACACACAAATAATCAAAGACATAATTGAATTAATGAAGTAAAGACTTATCTTGATGTAAGATAGGGTTTAAAACCCTAAAATCTTGACAAGACACCTTAGGTTCGGTTTTAGGTTTTCACCCAAAAGACCCCTCAAAACCGAAAAATTCGGATTCTATATATAAGATTACATATGCGACGCGCCACCTTATGTTTCGTGACGCCGTCAGTCGCCGCCATTAGGGTTTCGCTTGGCCACGTTAACCTTGCGACGGGCGTCACCTTATGTCCGTGACGCCGCCTCTTCGCCTTCGACGTCGTCGGATTGCATCTAGGCCGCCTCGAGTAGCGACGCCTCACTCTTTACAACCGGACGCCGTCACTTGAAAATACGAGTTTTGAGTTCAACCGCAAAAATCCTCGGACGGCGCCGCCATTAGCACCGACGCCGCGCTTTCTAATTTCAAAGAATCGTGAGTGTCTCGATTTTGACTTTGGCCATTTTCTTCATATATTCGCTTTTCATCCAAATAAGTGCCATTCCAAAGATTTTGCCTTCAAGAGACCTAAAAGTGAAAAGGAACGATATTAAGTAATAACGATAAAAGTGATCAAATAAGGACTAAACGACCCTCAAAATGGTACCTTTTAAAACCTTATCAAATATCCCTACACTTGTTATTTGCTTGTCCTCAAGCAAATGTGCTTTTAGCCAATTAATTTATAAGTTAGGGGTCATGAAGCATTAATTCAAAACGGTCCACAACACATATAAGCCCCGAAAGTCATAACAAGCACGAAGTACGTGACTAGCACCTCACATGGGGTGTTTGGATACTCACATCTCTCTGGTGTATATATGAAATATAACAAATAGGAAATGGAAGATAAACACTCATTAACCGGTCCTAGTACATAGATTACCATAGGCTTGAAAATAGATCAAACCTCCATCGCTTTGGCGCAAGCACCTAGGAAAGACTATCAAAGAGGTCTTTAAAGGGTTGTAATGTTAGGCTTACTAGTAGGGAAACAAGGGTTTGGTGGGATAGGCTATTTAGTGGTGGCAAGTCAAAAATCTCTATGTTAAATGCATATGAAGAATGGCGTTGCTAAGCCAAGACTCGACACTCTAAAACTCTAGGTAACGGAAATAAACAAACATAAATTTAAAGGATAGATGTAGGATGGTAGCCTGCTTTTTTTTTTTTTTTTTTTTTTTTTTTTTTTTTCATACACTTTACTCTACCATCCTCTACGGTAACATCAAAATGATAGGATTTATAGGCACATCCCTACACTTGAGTTTTTATTACTCTAACACTAATTTGACCCGAATTGAAAAGATTAAAACACTTGGGGTACATTATTACGCAAACAAAGGAATTTGAATTTAACGCCCTTCCGTCATTTCATAAACTTTAACTTTTCCCATGAATCCCAATCGTCCCAAAATCGTATACAAAGGATATGACTCGACTTAGCAACTTATGCAAGCAACTAGATAATTGAACTAAGGGTTTAGGGTGATAACAAACATTTGCACTAAAAGTGAGTGCATAAGGGTAGGCTAAGGCGATTTGGGTGTATATTTGGGGTGGGGTGTAAACAATGTTTTCATTGATATTCGGAAAACCGAAACATCACGAGACCGCTGAAAAGGATAGGCTACGAGGGTTAACTAGGGGTATCGTGTACTAAAGATGAGTACAACGTAGGGTGTGGGGAATTACTCAACCGATATGGAAGAAGTAATTATATTACGTATCAAACAAGGGTTATCTAAGGGTGAAAGCTAAAACACGCAACGTGATTTTTCGTAACAACCGATGTACGAACGAATTTCAAAATGACCATTGTACGCAATATATTTTCAAATTTAGAACAATGTGCACGCAATATGACCGTAACTAACAAGTTACCGTGTCACAAACTTTCAAAAATGACATAAATGGTCCCCGTGACTTGCGCTGACTTTCACAGTCATCCTCGACTTTATTTTCGGTTAAAAAGTTTCGAGAATGGTCCTTATGGTCATTAACTTCGATTTAGTCCGTTTTTCCGCTTTCATCCGCTTTTGTCGCTTTTCTTACGCTTTTATCGGTTTCATCCGTTTTTGGCCCTTTTTCACATTTTTGTCCGTTTTATCTAGTTTTCTTCACGTTTTATGCATGTTTTCGTTTTATCTCGTTTTCATCACATTGTTTACGTTTTGTTCGTTTTAAATGCGTTTTATCGGTTTTAATTCGTTTTTGTCCGTTTTTTACGCTTTTATCTATTTTCATCCGCTTTTGGCCCTTTTTCTTACATTTTGTCCGTTTTATCCGTTTTCTTACGTTTTATGCATTTTTCTTCGTTTTTCTGTTTCATCATTGTTTTTTTTGTTCGTTTTTAGTATGTTTTTATCGCTTTAATTGCTTTTGTTCTACATTTTCCTTACGCTTTTGTACTATTTCAACATGTTGAAAATTTTTCCATAAAGAAAAAAATTCGGAAAAATTTTCCAAAAATTTTGGAATTTTTTCAATTTTGAAAAAATAAATAGGAAAAAAATTTCCGAAAAAAATTTGAAAAAATTAAAAATGTAAGTAAAAATTTCAAAAAAAAATTTGAATAAAAAATATTTTATAAATAATTTTTTTAAAATATTTTTCGAATATATATATTTTTTAAAATCTTAAAAAAATTTTGAAAAAAATTATAAAAATTATAAAATTTTGAAAAAAATTATAAAATTTCAAAATTTTCAAATTTTTTTTAAGATTAAAAAAATATATATATATTCGAAAATATTTTAAAAAAAAATTATTTGAAAAATATTTTTATTCAAATTTTTTTGAAATTTTTACTTACATTTTTTAATTTTTTTCAAAATTTTTTTCGGAATTTTTTTTCCTATTTATTTTTTCAAAATTGTAAAAATTCCAAATTTTTTTTTGAAAATTTTTTTCCTAATTTTTTTCTTTATGGAAAAAATTTTCAACATGTTGAAATAGTACAAAACGTAAGAAAACGGACGAAACGAATTAAAATCGATAAAACGCATTTAAAACTAACAAAAGCTAAAAACAACAGATGAAAACAGCAAAACGAAAGAAAATGTATAAAATGTAAGAAAACGGATAAAACGGACAAAAATGTAATAAAAGGGCCAAAAAGGATGAAAATAGTACAAAACGTAAGAAAACTGGACAAAACGAATTAAACCGATAAAACGCATTTAAAACGAACAAAACGAAAACAACAGATGAAAAGCAAAACGAAAGAAAACAGATAAAACGTAAGAAAAACGGATAAAATGTAAGAAAAAGGGCCAAAACGTTTTAAAAATCTTAAAAAATTTTGAAAAAAATTATAAAAATTATAAAAATTTTGAAAAAAATTATAAAATTTCAAAATTTTCAAATTTTTTTTTAGATTAAAAAAATATATATATATATTCGAAAATATTTTTTAAAAAAATTATTTGAAAAATATTTTTATTCAAATTTTTTTGAAATTTTTACTTACATTTTTAATTTTTTCAAAATTTTTTCGAATTTTTTTTTCCTATTTATTTTTCAAAATTGCTAAAAATTCCAAATTTTTTTTGGAAAATTTTTTCTCGAATTTTTTTCTTTATGGAAAAATTTTCAACATGTTGAAATAGTACAAAACGTAAGGAAAACGGACGAAACGAATTAAAACCGATAAAACGCATTTAAAACGAACAAAAGCTAAAACAACAGATGAAACAGCAAAACGAAAGAAAACAAAATGTAAGAAAACGGATAAAACGGACAAAAATGTAATAAAAAGGGCCAAAACGGATGAAAATAGTACAAAACGTAAGAAAACGGACAAAAACGAATTAAAACCGATAAAACGCATTTAAAACGAACAAAACGTAAAACAACAGATGAAAACAGTAAAACGAAGAAAATGACATAAAACGAAGAAAACGGATAAAACGGACAAAATGTAAGAAAAGGGCCAAAACGGATGAAACCGATAAAAGCGAAGAAAACGGACAAAACGAATTAAAACCGATAAAACGCATTTAAAACGAACAAAACGTAAAACAACAGATGAAAACAGTAAAAACGAAAGAAAATGACAAAACGTAAGAAAACGGATAAAAATGTAAGAAAAGGGCCAAAACGGATGAAACCGATAAAACGTAAGAAAACGGACAAAACGTAAGAAAACCCGACAAAAGCGGGTGAAACGGAAAAACGGACTAACTGAAAGTTAATGACCATAAGGACCATTCAAACTTTTTAACCGAAAATAAAGTCAAGGATGACCGTGAAAGTTAACGCAAGTCACAGGGGACCATTTATGTCATTTTGAAAGTTTGTGACCGGTAACTTGTTAGTTACCGGTCATATTATGCGATATTGTTCTAAATTTGAAAATATATTGCGTACAATGGTCATTTTCAAAATTGCTATGCGTACATCGGTTGTTCTGAAAAATCACGTTGCGTGTTTTTAGCTTTCACCCTTATCCTAATGCCTCTTATCATTTAGTTATTCCTAACTACACAAGTGTAGCCTCACTTGCGATCTCGGAATGCATCACAAAACAAGTTCTAGAATCTAGTATACTACCGGTTCACACTCTAAGCATTAAAGATGAATGCCTTTAATTCCTACTAATCTAAGGGCGAATCTCACATTTTAGGTGGAATTTGGGTGGTAAATGGTTTTTGTGCTAGTCATGCAACTTCCTATCCGTGAGACGCTTTTGTTAAGACTAATGGCCCACTCCTATATGTCATGAAAAATTTTAAATTTGGTGACAAAATTACCCTAACCGACATTTTCTCATGGTTTATTACACAAATGCACTTGGACAAAGCAAATAATCAAGGATAAGCATAGTTTCAAAGTTCCGCTTTATTTTCCTCCCTACATTTAAACCAACATTGTCCCCAATGTTCCCGAAAGTATCAAAGTTATGATAATGGAAGGTAAATAAAAAAGCGAAGAAACTTATACTCCCCGATTAGCTCGGTAGGATCCGTGTGAAGTATTGGTTAAATCCTTTCCAAGAAGAATGTATCGTGAAAAGCTCCTTCCAATCTTATGTATCTTCTTCTTGGTAAATTAAACTCGCACACTTTAAGAAAATAGACAACCCAACGCATCAAACCGAACAAACAAAAATCACAAAGAAGATGTAATTCGAGACTTAAATAAGATATAATGCTTGTGGAATGGATGTTTACATTTACGGAAAATTAAGACCTATAAAATTCCAAAAATTATAAGTA
Organism: Chrysanthemum lavandulifolium; assembly: GCA_022545495.1. NCBI lineage: Eukaryota > Viridiplantae > Streptophyta > Magnoliopsida > Asterales > Asteraceae > Chrysanthemum > Chrysanthemum lavandulifolium. The sequence goes on from CM040246.1 coordinate 127,910,846, forward strand.
GCTCGTAAAACGAGAAAAGTAATCAGTTGTTTTGCTCCTTCCCGACGTCGTCGTTGCGATCTGACACCGTCAGTTATCATGACGAAAACGGTCTCATGATTTTACGAAAAAATTACGGAAAATTTTATCTTTAAAATGGAAAAATTTCACGCAAAACATCTATTATGACTCGATACAAGCATTTGACTCGAACAAACACACATATATATCTTTTAATTAATTGAAATTCTCATGTTTACGTTTCTTTTGAAAACGCTGTAATCCTCCCTACACTTATCCCTTATGTAAAATACCTTTATATGTAATTAAGACGAGGTTAAAGACAAAATAAAGATTTTTACAAATTTAAACATGAGAATAAACAATCAATAAAAGATATACGACACACAAATGAAAATAAAAACAAATACACATGGGTTGCCTCCCAAGAAGCTTGTTTTGTTCGAGTCACGAGCCCGACTCTACCCTTATTTAACGGATAAAGGGAGGTTTTCCCACACTTAAGTTTAAGTCACGGGTGATAGTAGCGATACACACCCTTAGGGTGGAAATTTGCTACGTGAGGAGAGGGTGATGGGTGATTTATGTGTTCAAAGGAGTGTGCTCCATTCATTATAACCTTAGCTAATTCAATTGGTGTAGCGGGTGAATCAAATCTCTCTCCTAAAATGGATCATCTTCTATCAACTTCAAAAGATTCTTAGTTAAGGATCTATCTTGACCTAATAAATCCGGTTTAAACCCATAATGTTTCTTGTTATTAACCATGAATGGGTGATATAAGTGTGTAAGGTCATGGGTTACTCCTATATTAGCTTCCACTCTACATGGCCTAGAATCTACCACCTTTATCAAGCAACTACCGGACTATCTATTTTGATGGGTGGATTGGGGCCTAATTCAATTCCAAGATTCACATCTAAAGATGGAAAGTTGGGTAAGGTTTTGGTTGAGGCTCGGTTCATCAAAATTAGGAACTTTCCTAGGACTAAGAGAGGTCATGACAACAAGCATCTAAACCTATATTCCCTAGTGGCGTTTGGTCCAAAGGTTCTACAATCGGGGTTCCTATAGTCTCTTTACTTCTTCCGGTAAGTTATAGGCGATGTGTGTTCCTCAGTGATGGTAGGACTTGTGGGTTATCCGATGGATTGGATTTTCTACTCTATCCTCCATCTTATCAAGATCACCTATGTATTCATTTTGTCTTGTGGTAGCGCCTAACCATGACATGCACCTTGGTACCTCAACTCTAATCATCTCCTTCCTAAACAACCTTCCGATCAAGTTTCCAAATTGAAAATAGGTCTAAAGATTCGTTTTGGGTCCCATGTTCCACTTCTAAATCGTGAATCTCAAAGGTTTCCATGCATTTTGAACACCACGTCCCCAAATATCCCCATCTGCTACATAGTCAAGTCTCCTTTGGGTTTCGTAGGCGATACGAGTGTAAAAGAATTGTAGTGGAAACGAGAATCAATACCATGATAAAGGACTTTTGTAATAAATATTTAATTCGAGTCCACCTCGTGAAAGGATTCATCATGATATTGCCGGAACCTCAAGATCTCATTTTGGAGTGGAAAGGGTAGATTATGTAGTGGATTTCGTTGATTGGGTGACAGTTTTGGCGCATTCACGTTCTCCATAACCGCTAACGGAATAGTTAATGAAAATGGTTACGAACAAAGGTCACGAAGAAGGGGATAGACTATGAGGAAGCTAAAATGAGAAAAAGTTTACTTGATAGGAATCAAGCAAAGAAACCTAAACGAGGTGGACTACTAACTAGCTATTCTATTCCCGCAGCGGCGCCTAAAACTTGATAACGCTACACGCGTGGTTCGGGTCAAGGAAACTTCCTTTTCTTCGAGCAAGTTTTATAACACCTAGCGGTGAACCTAATCGTTGTAGTGTAGTAATTAGGGTAAGCCACGGGTATTGATATCGTTCTCTAGGAGAATAGGAATGCTAGTAAGGAGTTACTACGCTAAGGTTAAGGTTGAGGAAGATTATTTTTGTATTTTTATATTTTATGAAATGGAAAGGTACGAATCTCGGTATTGGATTTGGGGGTTGGTATTTCTACCGATTACTCTACTATTATCTAATTATCTAAACTAAGGTTGTGGAGTCTATGCCTAATTAATGTGTGCTCGTATGATAGTTTAAAGATGTGTTTACTTAGGTTGTATTACTCCTTAATTATCTCCTATTGATGGTTGAATTATCACGTCCTTATTCTTAGTAGCGTTGTGTGTCTAAAGTTGTAGGGTATGCGTTTCTCCCTTACTCTTTGAACTTACCAAAGGGTCTCGTCTACAAACCCACTAGGGATGATAAACTCCTACTCTAAGGCGCTCTTTGGATGGTTTAGCCTACAACTACTCAGGTAATTATATTCTAAGGTTCACAAAGATGAATCAAGCATTAAGTACACAACGAATGACCTATCGCATTACTAGATCATTAGTCAACTCTTTCATGACATATCTCCTCCGGAACATGATCATTTCTATTTTGATCTTGAGGATGATATTAGCTTGGAGGAAGGTGTACTCTATCGTATGAGTTTGCTTATTGATGATACTACCTTCACCCTTCCTCCCGATATGCCTGCATTTGAGGATGAAGAATGGATCTTGATTGTTATCAAGACCTTTCTTCCTTTCCTCAAATATCTTGTGATTTCTCTCCATCTTCACTCCTTCGGGAATGAAGACACTATCTTTGACCCCGGCATTTTCAATTATCATTTTTGAGCCGGTTCTGTGTATATCTCATCGGCGTGGAACTTTCGCGTGCTTCAAATGTTTGTCCAAACATCTTGAATGAAAGTCCGATGGAGATTGTCTTTTCCACTTACTTCCCCATGAACCAATGAATTCGGGGTCGAGTCAAGCTAGCGACTCGGAAATCAAAAACAGTAGCTAAGCATGGGTTTTCACCCGTGTGTACCACCCTAGTGTGGGAGTTGCCCACATGTTATATATATATAAGTTTTTGAAATAAAAAAAAAAAAAAAAAAAAAAGAATCATCTTTCTAAATAATGGCCGTAGTATTTCCCTTTTACGTTCTTCGTTTCGGCATAACCGCAGTACTTTGAATATTGAGGCAATATTCATTTCTAGCTGGGGAATTCTCACGAATTTTATCATATACTTATACCAATTCCCCTTTTGGCCAAAATTTTTTTGGAGTAAGTGTTTTACACTTTCTCAATTGGTTATCGATCCGCCTTGTCTAATAGACAAAAGGATTGGCTAATCCAGAGCAAACGGCTCTTGGTAAAGATTTATCAAATCCGTTGACGACTTGCAATTTGCCCAAAATTGTATGGTATTCACCACCATATCCTAAAAGTGAAGAGTTGGCTAGCCCGCAAGTTTATGGCATGTGGTAAAGGCGTGGAAAATCCATAATTGGTAATCACCACCAAAGATAATATTGATAATTTATCTAAGAGTTGGCTAGTCCAGAGCAAACGGCTCGGTAAAGACAAAATCAAATCCATTGAAAGTCGGTGGTTTGCTCAAAATCACATGGTTATCGGTGTACCATGGTTCTTACTTGAACTGAAACATTTGGCTACTCGAAGTAATGGCTTTTGGTAAAGAGATTAAAATCCATTATGTTTTCTCAAATCATTGCTAGGGACTAGCAATATCTCGATGTGGGATTGATGAGTGTCTAAATACTCATCATTTTGTACAATATAAACCTGCAAAATCATCCGAAAACACTCAAAATGCATCAAATGATGAAAATATCACAAATCGTTGTTTTATGTGTTTTAAATGCAAAATATCAAAATCGATGAAAACGATCAAATTTGCAAAATGGCGCTTCAGGTCCCCAAGTTTCTAAAATTGTCAAAAATAGTCCCTGAGTCAAAATTTCAAAAGAAAAATCACCAAAGGTCCTTTTGGAAACATAAATTATCATATTTAGTCCTTTGGTGGAAAATCCAAAAATATTTGAGAAATTACAGTTTAGTCCCTGAAAATCCAAAAACGGTCAAAATTAACCCTTGGATTATTAGAGGTTGGCAAAACTAGTCCTTGTACTACTTTTCATAATTTACAGAATTGGTCCTTTGGTTTTATGAAATTGCAAAAGAGGTCCTTGTGTTTAATAAACAAACCAAACGGATCCTATAATTATCCCAAGCCCAAAACCCCTTGGCCCAATCTGCTCTACGGTCCAATTCCATGACCGACAACCCAAAACCCAAGATTTAAAATAATCAAACCCGCCCCTTTTCCTCTGTCACCCCGACACTTGTATGCAACCCCTCCTCCAGCCCACCTCTTTGCCACCCTACACCACCCTTTGTCTCCCCTCACCTACCTACCCAAGTGCATTTAATGCATCCCATTTCCCTGTCTCTGATATCAAAACAGGTTTGGCGCCAAAACGAGATAAACGGCCAAGATGGCTCAAAAGGCATCCAATGGCTAAGATTAGTGCTGGGAAATCTTCAGAGATGAGAGAGAAACTGATTGGTGCATAAAAGAGGCCAAGAGGAAGCAAGAGAATGAGTAGTTAGTTTTATTTTTTTTTTTAAATGTATGTCGTTTATTAGATTAATATGTCTTAATTAGTTTTCAATTGTATTTTCTAGTTAATTTGTATCAAACAAAGTTATTAAAGTGTTTTGCAACCTTGTTCAATTGATAATTCAAGTTAATGTTCAAATTCCATATCTTATGTTCACTGTTGAGATTTTTACTTGCAAACACCTTTGTTAAAGCTTTTAGCAGTTCAATTTTAATCTCATACAAGCTTATATAAGCTTATAATAGCTTTTTGTAAGCTTGTAATCAAGTTTAAACAATCTTAGTCACTGGTCAACAAAAGTCAACAGAAGAGCAAAAATGATGCAGGGATGATATGGGTTGATTCAGGAATAGAAATGGGTTGAGTTTGGATCTGGTTTGGGTTGAAAACAATAGGTTAGTGGTTACTCTTGTTTGGCAAGCCATAGCGGCTAAGGACGCGAGTAAGTTCTAAGAATCCTTTTCTGTCATAATTCACTTATTCAGCTTGTTGATTGTTTGATTAAACTGATAGTAGAGATTTCTTCATTTAGCTGTATGTAGTCATATTAGATTAAGGTTTAGTGATATAATAGTTTGCTCAAGTAAAATAGTGTTTTAACCTTGCAATCTGTTATATAAGGACTGTTTGGATCAGTCCTTTGATTGAGAGTGAGCTTAGTTCAGTGGTTGATTTTAGCTGATAGAGTTTTATTTAGTCATAACATAGTCATCTTGTTCATCAAATTGTGCTCTATAAGTCTGAAAGTCAAAATCATCTTGTAACTGATCTAGTTGCTACATCTGTTAAAATCAGTTGGTATTATATTTGCATATTGGCTTTAAAACAAGTAGATCTAGCTTATTGTCATCATCATTAGTTTAATATCATCATAATCAGTTAAATATTTTGGATCAAAATTCACTTAAGTCAAAATTATGAATCATTATAAAAGTCAGTGTGATTTTCGGTTTTCACAAAACTTGATGGATCTCTCACAGATTCATTTCTTGTCCAAATCCAATGAAACTTAGAATTCACAACTTCAATTGGTCTAGTTTTGGCAACTGCTTTTGTTCAACCTTATCTAGTCTTTTCAATCTTCAAAGCAATTTGTTCAAATAAGACTATTTCCCTGCTCACACTCAAGAAACCGAGTGTGAATCGGCAATCTTCAAATTGTTGCATTAGGTTCATTTCAAAGAGTTAGAGGCTTAAATTTGGTCTAATTGTAGCTGGCCAGGTGTTTTATAGGACTGCATAATTGGTTTTTGGTCTAGCTTATTGGTTTAGCTTGTGCACAAGCCCCAACAGTAGGGGGTCATTAGCTGATTTGCTCAATAAGCAGTTTGCATAATCTTGAGTTAGAGCTTGTGGCTTGTTAGGAGTAGTTATAATCAGTTGAAATTAGCTCATTTTAGTATAATATAGCTTAGGTAACTGATTGGTAGCTTATCTCACTTGTTTGCTTATATTTGGTAGCTTATTCTAGTAGTGCTACACCGCAACTTTTATTTTCACACATAAGCTGTTGATTTCTCATTTTCATAGATTTATATTATCATTTTAGAATTTTCCTGAAGATTTCATAATTTTTGGTCATTATTTACTATTTTCTTAATTAAAAATAGTTTTTAATCACTTTTAATTAGCTTTAATTGCAATTAATTAAGAAAAAGTTCCAAAAATAATTTTCAATTTTCTCAGTTTAAGAAAAATATAAAAAGCATAAAAATATTTTTCCTTATTTTTCCCTTTTATTTGGTATTTTCACCATTTAAATTAGATTAAAATAGTTTAAAATTCCTAGAAAATAGAAAAATAATCGAAAAATACAAAAATAGTTTTGAAAATTCTCTTTTGATATTTTAGACTTTTCCATTTCATAATTTTATTTTTCTAGCTTTATTTCCTATTTTCTTGTATTTTAAGTAATTATTTAATAATTAAAAATAGTTTTAATTAGATAATTAGTTATAAAAATAATTTTCTTTTCCATAAATTTTCTTTTATCATTAGGATTGTAAAACATCATTTTCATATTTTTAGGGCTAATATTGTGTAAGTTTCACGTTTTATTTATGCGTCACGTAGTTTTTAATTTCAGTTTTTAGTAAAACATAAAACAAAACATCATTTTAATTATAGTGATAGCGTTTATTTAATAGTTTTTATCTTTTTAATTTCCTTTCATTTGCATTTAAGCCATTGTAATTTGTTGGCTTTTCCTTAGTTATAATCATATTCACAAATCTCTTTTCCATTCAAATTCCTCGATCACTACACGTTTGATAATCCATTGCATAGCTCGCTGGGACATAACGACCCGGGGAAACACTATACTCCCCAGATCCTCATTGATTTCGTTCCTGAGCGTTTTAAGGTTGTTACGATGCCGCCATTCACAAGTGGCGAGCTTGTGTGATAAACCTTGACTGCTCGAGCGCATCAAATTTTTACGCCACGGAGTCAGTCTTGATTATCTTATGTTTAGCGATTAGTGATTTGGATATTCATTCTTTGTTCATACCATCCATCTGTATATGTGTATATTTTCTTATCCGAAAATACCAAAAATATTCTTCTCAATCCTCTTATTCGTTGATTCTGTTTCTCTTACCCTCTTTTGCCGTTTAATTCTATTCTTCGTATCCTCTCAACCATTTGATTCTCTTCTTAATCCTCTATATGTTTAATTCTTATGTCGACAATCGTCAACTTCATCGTCACAAATGTGTGTGAGCGGTGTAGGGCCTAGTTCAAGCGAATTTTGCAATTTTGTGCGAATTATCCATCAAAATTCTTTTCAAAGTTATTTCACCACCGCCACAACCCGAAATACATTCTAATCTTGACAAACCGGTTCAAACGTCGGAGCTACCCTAAGCACCCACCGAGGATTACGAGGACACTTTCTTTGAAGATAGAGCCCGTAATCTAATCGAACAAATTCAAGCCGATGAAAAAAGGTCGAGAATTAGAACTGATTACGATGAACCCGTTCAAACAACGGTGACTAGCAAGAATGACTTGCCTAATCTTCACGTTTCTCAAGAACCAAAACCAGAGACCATAACGGAAGTGGTGGAAATTGCTAGCTCTCAGAGCACACCACTTGTCCCACCTCCGGATTTTTCAAAATGTTCTTTGAGTCTTAATAGTCATTCAGATCACCATGTTGGTTTTGATGATTCTTTGAATAAACCGATTCTCTTCATAACTTTCAAATGCAATCGTTTATTCCTTGTGTCGGTTGTGGTGAGCCTCTTTGGTTCACCACATCGTTGGTGTACTTGTGTACAATGTGGTAATGATATCCATAACGGGAGTTGTTTGTTTTGTGGTTCGAGGAATTCATTTGATTATGATCCGAGTCCAACTCATTTAACGACCCTCAAACTTTTCCAATTACCCACCACAGACCGACATATCTTCATATAATCAACATTATCATTGTGAATTTTGTGGAGGTCCTCACCAAGGATTTGAGTGTCAATCCGAAACACGTTTGTCTATGAATGCTTTTCCAACGATGCTCGAACTTTGGTTATGACCAAAATCCATATGATTCACCATTCCGGACTCCACAGCTTCTTGTTGTGAGTACCGTGGAGGTCCCCACTTCACTCCGATTGTCAAATAGGGAACCCGCCTTGTAACAATCATGACTCTTACATGTTTGAAAATTTTCAACCTCCACAGCACCATACGGTTCAAGCTTCACCTGAGCCGTTATCTCAAGAAATCTCCCAAGATTTTGAAACCACTATGAAAACACTTGATGATATGATTAGTAACTTTAAGAATCAAGTGAGTGGTGAAAAGACCATAGGAGAATTGTTGGCCAAAGAACGAGAAGAACGAGGCTCGCAAATCTAGGGAAGAATTATTTATCCTAGAGCAAGCACTCTAAAGCTTCCCAATTTCTCAAGGCAAGACTTTATGACGATGACGAGGAGAGTTTTATCCTTTTAGAGATAATATTTCTCAACTCCTCGATCGGTTGATATCCCGCAGCTTGAGATTCCATCTCAAACAATCGCTATCACACCAAGCTCCCACTCACTCTCGAACATGGGGACGAGCATCTTGACACTGCTCTCGAAAAGGAATCGGACGAATTCATAAAGTCTAGTGTTGAGAACCTTGTCCCAATCCCGAGAGAGTCACAGGTTCCGATCACATGTGTGATTCTTCTTCCCTCTTGAGTGTTCAAATGATCAATTGGAAACTTTCTCCGATTTTAGCGACGATTATGCTTCCTTTGGAAACATCGAGTATGTTGAGGCATCACTCCCACGAGCTCGATCCCTTCTTGAGGAGTTCTCCGGTGAACTCACTCACATCAATCCACTCTTTGATTTCAAGCCGATCCGGGAGACGAAAGTCTCATTGATAATGATCGTTCACTCACTTATCCCAATCGGTCCAATAGAGAATGTTGATCACTTTGTTCCCGAAACATTCAAAGCTACTTTCACTAATCCTCTATTTGAATTCGACTCGAATTCACTTTAATTTCTCGAGAATCCACTCTTTGATACTCGATTGAGGATAGTGATGAGCCCACAATGGAACAAGAGTTCACAAATTCACTTCATGTGAATGATTCTCTTCATGAAGAGTTCTCCGGTGAACTCTTTCATGACATATCTCCTCCGGAACATGATCATTTCTATTTTGATCTTGAGGATGATATTAGCTTGGAGGAAGGTGTACTCTATTGTATGAGTTTGCTTATTGATGATACTACCTTCACCCTTCCTCCCGATATGCTCACGATTTGAGGATGAAGAATGGATCTTGATTGTTATCAAGACCTTTCTTCCTTTCCTCAAATATCTTGTGATTCTCTCCATCTTCACTCCTTCGAATGAAGACACTATCTTTGACCCGGCATTTTCAATTATCATTTTGAGCGGTTACGTGTATATCTCATCGGTGTGGAACTTTCACGTTTCAAATGTTTGTCCAAACATCTTGAATGAAAGTCCGATGGAGATTGTCTTTTCCACTTACTTCCCATGAACCAATGAATTGGGTCGAGTCAAGCTAGCGACTGGAAATCAAAAACAGAGCTAAGCATGGGTTTTCACCGTGTGTACCACCCTAGTGTGGGGAGTTGCCCCATGTTATATATATATAAGTTTTGAAATAAAAAAAAAAAAAAAAAAAAAAAAGAATCATCTTTCTAAATAATGGCCGTAGTATTTCCCTTTTCGTTCTTTGTTTCGGCATAACCGCGGTACTTTGAATATTGAGGGCAATATTCATTTCTAAGTGTGGGGAATTCTCACGAATTTTATCATATACTTATACCAATTCCCGTTTTGGCCAAAATTTTTTTGGAGTAAGTGTTTTACACTTTCAATTGGTTATCATCCGCCTTGTCTAATAGACAAAAGGATTGGCTAATCCAGAGCAAACGGCTCTTGGTAAAGATTTATCAAATCCGTTGACGGCTTGCAATTTGCCCAAAATTGTATGGTATTCACCACCATATCCTAAAAAGTGAAGAGTTGGCTAGCCCGCAAGTTTATGGCTTGTGGTAAAGGCATGGAAAATCCATAATTGGTAATCACTCACCAAAGATAATATTGATAATTTATCTAAGAGTTGGCTAGTCCGAGCAAACGGCTTCCGTAAAGACAAAATCAAATCCGTTGAAAGTCGGTGGTTTGCTCAAAATCACATGGTTATCGATTGTACCATGGTTCTTACTTGAACTGAAACATTTGGCTACTCCGAGTAATGGCTTTTGGTAAAGAGATTAAAATCCATTATGTTTTCTCAAATCATTGCTAGGGACTAGCAATATCTCGATGTGGGGATTGATGAGTGTCTAAATACTCATCATTTTGTACAATATAAACGCAAAATCATCCGAAAACACTCAAAATGCATCAAAATGATGAAAATATCACAAATCGTTGTTTTATGTGTTTTAAATGCAAAATATCAAAATAAGATGAAAACGATCAAATTTGCAAAATGGCGCTTCAGGTCCCCAAGTTTCTAAAATTGTCAAAATAGTCCCCGAGTCAAAATTTCAAAAGAAAAATCACCAAAGGTCCTTTTGAAACATAAATTATCATATTTAGTCCTTTGGTGGAAAATCCAAAATATTTGAGAAATTACAGTTTAGTCCTCGAAAATCCAAAAACGGTCAAAATTAACCCTTGGATTATTAGAGGTTGGCAAAACTAATCCTTGTACTACTCTTCATAATTTACAGAATTGGTCCTTTGGTTTTGAGAAAGTGCAAAAGTGGTCCTTGTGTTATTAATTTCACAAACCAAACGGATCCTATAATTATCCCAAGCCCAAAAAAACCCCCTTGGCCCAATCTGTTTACCCGGTCCAATTCCATGACCCGACAACCCAAAACCCAAGATTTAAAATAATCAAAACCCGCCCCTTTCCTCGTCACCCCGACACTGGTATCCAACCCTCCTCCAGCCACCTCTTTGCCACCCTACACCACCCTTTGTCTCCCCCCTCCTCACCTACCTACCCAAGTGCATTTAATGCATCCCATTTCCCTGTCTCTGATATCAAAACAGGTTTGGCGCCAAAACGAGATAAACGACCAAGATGGCTCAAAAGGCATCCAATGGCTAAGATTAGTGCTGGGAAATCTTCAGAGATGAGAGAGAAACTGATTGGTGCATAAAAGAGGCCAAGAGGAAGCAAGAGAATGAGTAGTTAGTTTAATTTTTTTTTTAAATGTATGTCGTTTATTAGATTAATATGTCTTAATTAGTTTTCAATTGTATTTTCTAGTTAATTTGTATCAAACAAAGTTATTAAAGTGTTTTGCAACCTTGTTCAATTGATAATTCAAGTTAATGTTCAAATTCCATATCTTATGTTCACTGTTGAGATTTTTACTTGCAAACACCTTTGTTAAAGCTTTTAGCAGTTCAATTTTAATCTCATACAAGCTTATATAAGCTTATAATAGCTTTTTGTAAGCTTGTAATCAAGTTTAAACAATCTTAGTCACTGGTCAACAAAAGTCAACAGAAGAGCAAAAATGATGCAGGGATGATATGGGTGATTCAGGAATAGAAATGGGTTGAGTTTGGATCTGGTTTGGGTTGAAAACAATAGGTTAGTGGTTACTCTTGTTTGGCAAGCCATAGCGGCTAAGGACGCGAGTAAGTTCTAAGAATCCTTTTCAGTCATAATTCACTTATTCAGCTTGTTGATTGTTTGATTAAACTGATAGTAGAGATTTCTTCATTTAGTCGTATGTAGTCATATTAGATTAAGGTTTAGTGATATAATAGTTTGCTCAAGTAAAATAGTGTTTTAACCTTGCAATCATGTATATAAGGACTGCTTGGATCATCCTTTGATTGAGAGTGAGCTTAGTTCGTGGTTGATTTTAGGCGATAGAGTTTTATTTAGTCATAACATAGTCATCTTGTTCATCAAATTGTGCTCTATAAGTCCGAAAGTCAAAATCATCTTATAATCGATCTAGTTGCTACATCTGTTAAAATCGGTTGGTATTATATTTGCATATTGGCTTTAAAACAAGTAGATCTAGCTTATTGTCATCATCATTAGTTTAATATCATCATAATCAGTTAAATATTTTGGATCAAAATTCACTTAAGTCAAAATTATGAATCTGTTATAAAAAGTCAAAGTGTGATTTTCAGTTTTTCACAAAACTTGATGGATCTCTCACAGATTCATTTCTTGTCCAAATCCAGTGAAACTTAGGAATTCACAACTTCAATTGGTCTAGTTTTGGCAACTGCTTTTTGTTCAACCTTATCTAGTCTTTTCAATCTTCAAAACAGCTGTTCAAATAAGCACTATTTCCCCTGTTCACACTCAGTAAAACTGAGTGTGAATCAGGCAATCTTGCAGCTGTTGCATTAGGTTCATTTCAAAGAGTTAGAGGCTTAAATTTGGTCTAATTGTAGCTGGCCAGGTGTTTTATAGGACTGCATAATTGGTTTTTGGTCTAGCTTATTGGTTTAGCTTGTGCACAAGCCCCAACAGTAGGGGGTCATTAGCTGATTTGCTCAATAAGCAGTTTGCATAATCTTGAGTTAGAGCTTGTGGCTTGTTAGGAGTAGTTATAATCAGTTGAAATTAGCTCATTTTAGTATAATATAGCTTAGGTAACTGATTGGTAGCTTATCTCACTTGTTTGCTTATATTTGGTAGCTTATTCTAGTAGCAGTTACACTGCAACTTTTATTTTTCACACATAAGCTGTTGATTTCTCATTTTTCATAGATTTATATTATCATTTTAGAATTTTCCTGAAGATTTCATAATTTTTGGTCATTATTTACTATTTTTCTTAATTAAAAATAGTTTTTAATCACTTTTAATTAGCTTTAATTGCAATTAATTAAGAAAAAGTTCCAAAAAATAATTTTTCAATTTTCTCAGTTTAAGAAAAATATAAAAAGCATAAAAAATATTTTTCCTTATTTTTCCCTTTTTATTTGGTATTTTTCACCATTTAAATTAGATTAAAATAGTTTAAAATTCCTAGAAAATAGAAAAATAATCAGAAAAATACAAAAATAGTTTTGAAAATTCTCTTTTGATATTTTAGACTTTTCCATTTCATAATTTTATTTTTCTAGCTTTATTTCCTATTTTCTTGTATTTTAAGTAATTATTTAATAATTAAAAATAGTTTTTAATTAGATAATTAGTTATAAAAATAATTTTCTTTTTCCATAAATTTTCTTTTATCATTAGGATTGTAAAACATCATTTCATATTTTTAGGGCTAATATTGTGTAAGTTTCACGCTTTTATTTGTCGACGTCGTAGTTTTAATTTCAGTTCGTAGAAAACATAAAACAAAACATCATTTTAATTATAGTGATAGCGTTTATTTAATAGTTTTATCTTTTAATTTCCTTTCATTTGCATTTAAGCCATTGTAATTTGTTGGCTTTTCCTTAGTTATAATCATATTCACAAATCTCTTTTCCATTCAAATTCCTCGATCACTACACGTTTGATAATCCATTGCATAGCTCATTGGGACATAACGACCGGGAAACACTATACTCCCGGATCCTCATTGATTTCGTTCTCGAGCCGTTTTAAGGTTGTTACGGTGCCATTCACAAGTGGCGAGCTTGTGTGATAAACCTTGACCGCTCGGCGCGATCATATCTTTAACTTGCAACTAGATCGAATGGGAGGCGGTCGCAATCGAAAGTGATTTTTGTGGTAAGTACACTTTGCAACCATCTATTGTTTTGTTTTATGTTATTTGATATAACTTAAATGTTTTATTACCACTACCGCTTAATAATCTCATTTGTTGACAAATATTTCAACCGCTGACAAATATTTGTTGCTTGATTTAGTCTTATTTGGTGATTATGATAATAGGTTGCTGATATACACTTGCCGATTGTAGTCAAATAAATGCCGATCATGGTTAGAATAATAACACTTGAGTGTGATGAATTGGTTGCCATTTGTATCGAGTGTATTTTATGTGCATTTGGAGCTAATGCTGATGAAAACATGAATGCAATTTTGGGAGCGGTGGTGTTGCAGTTGTTGCTTCGGTTGGTGGCGGTGCTACACCTGCAGAGCAACATAGCAGCCGAGACAAAGAAGGAAGAGCAAGTTGAAGAGAAAAATGAGTCCGAACATGTGCGATTTTCTTTGCTTTACTTAAATCTATATATGTTGTTAATGTTTGACATTGAGATAAAAAAGCTATGATCAGCGATAGTTAAAGATTCTATTCAAACAGAATTCAAGCAAGTCTAAGCTTTTACCAAGAATTTCGGATGGGTCAGAGAGTATTTAAACATTGTTTTGTATAATTTTCTATCTACAGTTATATGAGATAGGGCATTAGTTCACAAAATAAGGTATCAAAACACCCCCGCCGCATCGCGGCGGGTACAAATTACTTGTTTTATGTATGAAACAAAACAAAACACACCAGTGTCACACATATTTAATATTTAATACGCTACTGGTAAAAATAAAACATAAATTGTTTTTTTTTTCATACATAAACGAAAATATAAAATTTAAACATCACAACACCAAATTGTTTCTTGCATATATCAACGAAACGAAATACATAAAAATAAAACACCGTCTTCATGAATAACATTAAACGAATAAAATAAAAATAACGACTTGAACTGTAAAACCTGAAAATCTAAAACATAAATAAAGACTAAAATACCCTCGATATCGAAAAGTATAAAATACGTAAAAGACATTTATAATCATTTAACGAAATTAAAACCTAACTTATCTATAATTAAAACTTAACTAATACGTATACGTGATCGATTTTGTACGACGAAAGATATAAACGTCTCGCTACTAGTTGGGCCGATTAGTTGGGCCTTGTTTTCGTTATTTGGGAACCAAGCTGGGCTCGTTTCTTTTGCCAGCCGAGAGTCCAAGAGAACCAAGTTGGGCCGTGTTGTTTTGTTCGGATGGACTCGGCCGAGAGCCCTATGGGCGTGGTTTGTGTTCGGTTAGACCCCGCACAAGCCCACACCACCTCAAGACTAACCTATTTGTTTCACTATAAATACAATACATTTACATAAAATTGGAACCCTAGTTTTGTTTGCCTCTTCTCTCTTTTCTTCCTATTCGGCCGAGAGCTACAAACACCCTTGGTGTCGAGACTTTGTGTCCAACGAGCTAAGGTATAAATGTTTTATTCGTCTTCCTTTAATACACCTTACGTTAATGTATTGTATCATGTTTGTTTAGTCGAATTGTGTTTCTTTTCTTTGTGGCTGAACCGTATAAAACCAAACAAACACAAACCATATGACTTGAACCTTATAATTATTAAAGAGCATGTTATGTAATACGTATTATTTGAATCGGATCATAGTTAAGTCGAGCCATATAAACCGAACCACATGTACATGTGAACCGAACCATGTAATATAATTCGGCCAAGGTAAAAACATGCTAACGTGAATATGTATTGTACGTAGATGAGCTAAGGTTTGCGTAAAACATGGAGGCCGAACCCTATATATATAAACCGAAACATATAAGAGTTTGTGAACGTGTATTAAACAAGTAAAGGTCATGTGAAACCTAAACCCTAAGTGATGTGTGAACCGAACCCTAAATGGTTTGTGAACCGTGTACCATGCGTGTGTTTAATAAGTCAAGTGAGCTTGTCGATATGTAAACGTAGTACGTAGTCATATCTAGTCAAAACTATTGTGCATGTGTGTGTAGATGTGTATCTAATCCGGATAATAAGTAACTTTGTTGTCACATGAAATCATAAACGTG
Organism: Chrysanthemum lavandulifolium; assembly: GCA_022545495.1. Lineage (NCBI taxonomy): Eukaryota > Viridiplantae > Streptophyta > Magnoliopsida > Asterales > Asteraceae > Chrysanthemum > Chrysanthemum lavandulifolium. The sequence goes on from CM040246.1 coordinate 127,926,678, forward strand.
CATGGGAATAAAAGTTGACGTATAACATGTATATAAGTAACGAGTCATTAAAAGACGTAACATGTAAAGTAAATGCGCATTAATATGATACTAAAAGAATGAGAAAACCCTAGAACATAAATGAGAGTCGATTAGGGTTTGAAGCTAAGTATAATAATTCATTATTTCATGTGTGAGTTATGACTTTTAAACTATTTTCACATTTAACCCTAAACTTTAATAAATGACATAATGAACCTTAATCTACGATATTGGTTATGAAACACTTAAGTCTCAATTAATCATAAAACCCTAAAGTATGAAGATCACTGAATACACTAAGTATAAACACCAAATGTTGAAAGATCATTCGACAGTTATGGAATCATAAATAACATGTACGACCGTTAATGTGTATAGGTTCTGTGAAGAAGGAGTAATCCTTTGCTTTCCGTATACGCTTTTGATCATTTGCTTTGGAATAAGGTATGATATTCGACCTTTTCAATAAGGTTCCTTATAAAGTTTTCTTTCGTTAGCTACTATATTAGGGTTTCCTAAGCCTTTGCTATGAACCCCATTCCGTTTGTTTGAGCTGTTGTATCCGAACTCGATTTACGAATTATAAAACATCGATTTTGAACTATATGATATGAAGACTACGATTTTGGAAAGATGATTAACCTTCCGATAAAATATGATCCGTATCGGTTATGACATTACGATTTGACCTAAGATAGTTTGACACCCGAGCCAAATATTTCACTAGTCATGGGGTTCCATGTCCGTATCGATGATGCATCTACGATATGACTCTAGGGCGATGAAGTGATGTTACGCCACGTCCCTTATCTCGTTATCTGTTATGAGCTCGAGTTATGTTATATGACCAATATCACATACGTGGGCGTATGGATGCATCCTAGATCATTATCATTATCATTATATGTTATCGATGATTGATCTTTGCGTGCATGCACGTCCTTCATAACTCTGGTAGGTCTCCCTACAAATGTTGCCTTGTGTGAATATGAATATGATTATGATCGATATATGTTTACGGGCTCGTGGTAGTTAACTATAAACTTTATTCGATAATTCGATTTATACTTTGAAAATGATTATGATTCGCTATCTTCGTTCACTATTTTTCGTATTCGATATCGTTTAGTATTCGCTTTGCTTGTATATCATTCCACTGGGCTTTTGAAGCTCGGTAGCATTTCTTTTCTTCCATGGCGGTATCTAAGCATTAGCTGGGTTTTGCTTTGGGATGAGTGCATGAGTGGACTTACCTTAGAGATATTTAGCTTTGAATCTTATGATGCTATTTAAGACGTATTATTTCGGATATTTTGTTGGAGTTTATTTTCCATTTGGGACCTATGTATTGAAGTCATTTTGACTTGAATTATTTCGCATTTATGTTAAGACTTCTTTTGGATATTATGTTTGCTTTGATATGACACCATTATTTGTGATTCCTTTACCCTTGTCGAGATCGGGCGTTACAATTTATGGTATCGAGCCATAGGTTTTGAGACCCTTAGAGCTTAGGCTATGACTGTGAGGATTGGGTAGACTTTAGGTTTCCTTCTGCGAACTTCCATTTCAGTATCTCACCTTTGTTCATTTTGCTAATCGTTGAATATCGTTCGGATGGTTCGAACTCGTACTAACGGTGGCGGGGATGGAGACGATGATGTTCACGACTTGGATCTGCGATTGCCAATGCTCTCAACACTCTTTTCCTGGTCTTACTACACGAGGTGATGACAGTGATCAACAACATTCGTGTCGGTGGTCCTTCGAAGTGGTGGAGGTACTCAACCCGTCGGCATTCATACTTGGCTCGGCGTTTGATGGCTCAAGCCTCTTTCTTTAGCACCGATGCTACTCCCAATCGAGGCCGAGGATGGATCACTCATATTGAGAAGTCGTTTGAAATCTTGGGTTGTGGAGATGAATTTAAGACCGGTTTGCATTTAAATTGGAGGTGACGCTTTGAATTGGTGGAAGGCACTCAAGCAGGCAAAAGGAGGAGATGCTTTTCTTTGTTACTTGTACTTGACCGAGTTTGGACTATCTTCTATAACCGTTACTTCCACGATCTTTGACGACAAAAGGTATGAGAGGATTATCGGGGAATCTACCGGTTTGATCATGAGAACTCCAATGAGTATATGGGTAGGTTTATGAAATTTGGTAAGTTTTGTGGAACGATTCTTTGGAGATGGTTGGCGCCAAGCTAAGCACTTCAAGTGGGGATTGAAGAAGTGGGTGTTGGACCGATCGCTTAATATTGAGTATGAGGATGTGTCGACTGCAATGACGCACTCGTAACATTGAGATCTTTCATGAGGTTTCGGGTTCCAACAAGCGTAATCGCGATGGTGATCGGATTCAAGGTAGGACTCAAAGTAATGATTATAAGGAAACTCCGGCGGGAGTTATGATTCGAGGGGTCAGTGGATAGGAGTTATGATCGTGAGGTCGATCGGAAGGAATGTGGACTCTAGGCGCCTGAGGCGAGGAGTCAAGATAATAGAAATCTTTGGTAGGAATGGAAATGATCGTCGTAATCAAGGTAACAATAACCGGCGTTACAACAAGGATCAATCGGCTCGAGGATCATATCGAGTCATGCTTGGATCTTACGGTCGGCAAAGGACGGTGAAGTTTTGCCTCCCGCCTATCTCGTACTACTTGTGGAAAGGCTCATCCAGACCGTGTTTCAAAGCCAGCGTGGATGTTTCTCTTGTGGTTCCACTACTCACAAGATCAAGGATTGCCCTAAGAGGAACCCGGTGATTCACGGAAACTACACCAAGCCGCCACCTACTACTAGGCGTGTTTATGCTACTACTCGGAATCGGTAAACGCACTTCGTACCATTACGGCACTCTTTTCATTGATGATTATTACATCTTCGCTTTATTTGATACCGGTGCCACACACTCCATTATATCTCATCATTTGCTAAGAAACTTAATATGAAGCCCAAACCACTAACAAATCACTTATCGATATCTACGCCTATGAAAACCACATGATCATTGATCATAAATCGTTAAGTGCCCTCTTCATTTTGATGATCGTATTCGCTCTGCAAATCATATCCTCTCGATATGGTCGACTTTGATATCATTCTAGGCATGGATTGGTTGGCTTATCATAGAGCTTCCATCATTGCTATGCTAGAACTGTGATCTTTGGAGACATAAAACATCCCGAATTTGTTTATTATGGTTCTCAACCTCTCAAATCTGTTAAGCTCATTTCGCTATGAAGGCACGGACCATGATTGCTCATGGGTGCCAAGGTTTTCGGCATCCGTTAAGGACACATCTTTGGAGAGTCCTAACATTGAAAATCTTTCATTGTTTGTGAATTCACCAAGTTTTTCCCGATGAACTTCCGGTCTTCCCCGCCTAGAGAAGTTGAGTTTAGCATTGAGTTAATTCTGGTGCTTGAACCGATTTCAAAGCTCCGTGTCGTATGGCACCAGAGAATGAAGGAGTTGAAGGAGCAAATGCAAGAGATGATAGAGAATGGATTTATTCGACCAGTGTTTCTCCATGGGTGCACCGTTTTATTTGTGAAGAAGAAGGATGGAAGCATGCGTCTATGTATCGACTACCGTGAACTCAACCAGTATTACTATTCGTAACCGTTATCCTCTTCCGCGTATTGATGATTTGTTTGATCAACCGCAAGGAGCTAAGTTCTTTCGAAGATTGATCGAGATCGGTTATCACCGACTACGTGTGAAGGAGCAAGATGTTCCTAAGACCGCGTTTCGTACGGATATGGTCATTATGAATTTCTCGTTATGCCTTTCGGTTTGACAAATGCGCTCTTGTGTTTATGGACCTAATGAATCGTGTTTTCCATGAGTTCCTCGACAAGTTTGTTATCGCTTTCATCGGCGACATTTTAGTTTACTCCAAGTCCGAAGAAGAGCATGAGCAACATCTCCGGATAGTTTTGGAGATTACGAGGAAGAAGAAGTTGTCGCCAAATTTTGAAGTGTGAGTTCGTTAAGACAAGTCGCGTTCCTTGTTCATATTGTATCTGCGATGGTATCACCATGGATCCGCTCTAAGGTTGAGGCTATCACTAAATGGCCAAGACCTCTGACGATGGCGAGGTTAGGAGTTTTCTAGGACTTCTTGGTTACTACCGACGTTTTGTTGAAGGTTTCTCTCGCTAGCTTTGCCCCTAACCCAACCGATGAGGAAATGTGAAAAGTTTGTATGGACGGATGAGCGAGAGAAGAGTTTTGAAGAGTTGAAACGGAGATTGGTGTTCGCTCCTATTTTGACTCTTCCATCCGGTTGGGAGGATTTCAAATTTATAGTGATGCATCTAAGAAAGGATCAACGTGTTTTGATGCAACATGGAAAGGTAATAGCTTATGCTTCAAGGCAAGCCAAACCTTATGAGGAGAATTACCCAACTCATGACCTTGAGTTAGGCTGCTTTGTGGTGTTCGCGTTGAAGATCCGGAGGCATTATTTGTATGGAGAGCGTGTGATATTTTCACCGATCATAAGAGTCTCAAGTATATTTTCACTCGAGAAAGAACTTAACATGAGACAAAGAAGATGGTTAGAACTTCTTAAGGATTATGATACCAACATTCAAGACCATCGGTAAGGCTAATGTAGTTCTTGACGCTTAGCCTAAATCGAACATTCTTGCAAGTATTGAGATTGAACCTAGGATTCTTCGTGACTTAGAGAGTTTGGATGTTGAGCTATGCGTCACGAGGTTTTGATGGATCTTGGGCTAGTATGAAGGTGGATTCGAACCTTATCTCGCAAATTAAAGAAGCTCGAGAAAGATGATGGCGGTGTGGGCGTGGCGCAAAATGTTGAAGAAGGTAAGCGGATCGGAGTTTAAGGTTGATAATGACGGAATTGTATGGTACAAAGATAGGCTTTGTGTTCCCAATGATCCGGTACTTGCGAAAGTTATGGTGAAGCTCATAGTTCTCCTTTCACTATCCATCCCGGTTCTACCAAGATGTATCTGGTTTGAAACAAGATTTCGGTGGAATGGCATGAAGCAAGATGTGGCGACGTTTGTGTTGAAGTGTATGGTTTGTCGTGAGTTAAGATTGAACATCAAAGGGCTAGTGGTTTCTTACGACCATTGGATATTCCGACATGGAAGTGGGATAAGATATCTATGGATTTTGTGTTGGACTACCTCTTACTCGGAAGAAGCATGATGCGATTTGGGTAGTTGTTGATCGACTAACCAAATCGCTCATTCTTACCAATTAGAAAGGATTATGGTATTGGCGATTAGGCGGAAATTTTTCGACAAGAGATAGTTATACTTCATGGTACTCGGCATCGATTGTGTCCAATAGAGATCCGCGTTTTACTTCTCGTTTGGAAAGGTTTGCAAAAAGCTTGGGGTACTCGACTTAATTTCGGTATGGCATTTCATCCTCAAGCGGATGGTCGGTCGAGAGGACTATTCGGACCTTAGAGGACATGCTAAAGGCTTGTGCTTTAGAATGGACGGGCAGTTGGGATGAATATTTGTGTCTAGTAGAGTTTGCATACAACAACAGTTGGCATGCTAGCATTAAAGCGACACCGTTTGAACTTCTTTATGGAAGGAAATGTAGAGCACCTACTTGTTGGGATGAAGTAGGTGAGCGCTTAATTGAAGGTCCGAAATGATTGAGATCCCTAATGAGAAAGTAATTTGCTAGAGAAAAGTTGAAGGAGGCTAGGTCTCGTCGGAAAAGTTATGCCGACAAGCATCGTCGTGATTTAGAATTTCGGGTTGGAGATCGTGTATTTTTGAAAGTTTCGCCGTTTAGAGGTGTGAAGCGTTTTGGAATCAAGGCAAGCTCGGTCCTCGATTCATCGGTCCGTTTGAAATTCGGAGCGATAGGAGAAGTTTCGTGTCGATTAGCACTTCCGCCTCGGTTATCGCATGTTCATGATGTTTTCCATGTATCTCTCTGCGGGATACAACTATCATCCGTTACACGTTGCTTTTTATCCGTTTGATCAAATTGATCCGATATGTCTTTATCGAAGAACCGGAAGCTATTTTAGAAAGGCAAGAAAGAGTCATGAGAAATAAAGTCATTCCGTTCGTTAAGATTCTTTGGAAAAATCACCGGGCGTGAGGCTACTTGGGAAACCGAGGTCGATCGAGCTAGTTATCCTCATTTCTTTGAATAGTTTGGTATGTTCTCATTTCGTTTCGTTCGTTTCATTTCAATTTTTGAGGACGAAAATTCTTCTTTTAGAGGGGAAGAGTTGTAAAACCTGAAAATCTAAAACATGAATAAAGACTAAAATACCCTCGATATCGAAAAGTATAAAATACGTAAAAGACATTTATAATCATTTAACGAAATTAAAACCTAACTTATCTATAATTAAAACTTAACTAATACGTATACGTGATCGATTTTGTACGACGAAAGATATAAGCGTCTACGCTACTAGTTGGGCGATTAGTTGGGCCTTGTTTTCGTTATTTGGGAACCAAGCTGGGCTCGTTTCTTTTGCCAGCCGAGAGTCCAAGAGAACCAAGTTAGGCCGTGTTGTTTTGTTCGGATGGACTCAAGCCGAGAGCCCTATGGGCGTGGGTTTGTGTGTTCGGTTAGACCCCAGGCCGAAGCCCACACCACCTCAAGACTAACCTATTTGTTTCACTATAAATACAATACATTTACATAAAATTGGAACCCTAGTTTTGTTTGCCTCTTCTCTCTTTTCTTCCTATTTGGCCGAGAGCTACAAACACCCTTGGTGTCGAGACTTTGTGTCCAACAAGCTAAGGTATAAATGTTTTATTCGTCTTCCTTTAATACACCTTACGTTAATGTATTGTATCATGTTTGTTTAGTCGAATTGTGTTTCTTTTCTTTGTGGCCGAAACGTATAAAACCAAACAAACACAAACCATATGACTTGAACCTTATAATTATTAAAGAGCATGTTATGTAATACGTATTATTTGAATCGGATCATAGTTAAGTCGAGCCATATAAACCGAACCACATGTACATGTGAACCGAACCATGTAATATAATTCGGCCAAGGTAAAAACATGCTAACGTGAATATGTATTGTACGTAGATGAGCTAAGGTTTATGTAAAACATGGAGGCGAACCCTATATATATAAACCGAAACATATAAGAGTTTGTGAACGTGTATTAAACAAGTAAAGGTCATGTGAAACCTAAACCCTAAGTGATGTGTGAACCGAACCCTAAATGGTTTGTGAACCGTGTACCATGCGTGTGTTTAATAAGTCAAGTGAGCTTGTCGATATGTAAACGTAGTACGTGGTCATATCTAGTCAAAACTATTGTGCATGTGTGTGTAGATGTGTATCTAATCCGGATAATAAGTAACTTTGTTGTCACATGAAATCATAAACGTGCATGGGAATAAAAGTTGACGTATAACATGTATATAAGTAACGAGTCATTAAAAGACGTAACATGTAAAGTAAATGTGCATTAATATGATACTAAAAGAATGAGAAAACCCTAGAACATAAATGAGAGTCGATTAGGGTTTGAAGCTAAGTATAATAATTCATTATTTCATGTGTGAGTGATGACTTTTAAACTATTTTCACATTTAACCATAAACTTTAATAAATGACATAATGAACCTTAATCTACGATATTGGTTATGAAACACTTAAGTCTCAATTAATCATAAAACCCTAAAGTATGAAGATCACTGAATACACTAAGTATAAACACCAAATGTTGAAAGATCATTCGGCGATTATGGAATCATAAATAACATGTCACGACCCAGTTAATGTGTATAGGTTACGTGAAGAAGGAGTAATCCTTTGCTTTCCGTATACGCTTTTTGATCATTTGCTTTGGAATAAGGTACAAATATTCGACCTTTTGATGAAGGTTCCTTATAAAGTTTTCTTTCGTTAGCTACTATATTAGGGTTTCCTAAGCCTTGCTATGAACCCCATTCCGTTTGTTTGGTTGTTGCTTATCTAAACTCGATTTCGATTTATAAAACATCGATTTTGAACTATATGATATGAAGACTACGATTTTGGAAAGATGATTAACCTTCGATAAAATATGATCTGTATCGGTTATGACATTCGATTTGACCTAAGATAGTTTGACACCCGAGCCAAATATTTCACTAGTCATGGGGTTCCATGTCCGTGTCGATGATGCACCTCGATATGACTCTAGGCGATGAGTGATGTTACGCCACGTCCCTTATCATTATCTGTTATGAGCTCAAGTTATGTTATATGACCAATATCATGCGTGGGGCGTATGGATGCATCCTAGATCATTATCATTATCTCATTATATGTTATCGATGATTGATCTTTGCGTGCATGCACGTCCTTCATAACTCGTAGGTCTCCCTACAAATGTTGCCTTGTGTGAATATGAATATGATTATGATCTAATATATGTTTCGGGCTCGTGGTAGTTAACTATAAACTTTATTCGATAATTCGATTTATACTTTGAAAATGATTATGATTACGCTATCTTTCGTTCACTATTTTTCGTATTCGATATCGTTTCGTGATTCGCTTTGCTTGTATGTCTGCTCCTTGGGCTTTTGAAGCTCGGCCGCATTTCTTTTCTTCATGGCGGTATCTAAGCATTGGAGCTGGGTTTTGCTTTGGGATGAGTGCATGAGTGGACTTACCTTAGAGATATTTAGCTTTGAATCTTATGATGCTATTTAAGACGTATTATTTCAGATATTTTGTTGGAGTTTATTTTCCGCTGGGACCTATGTATTGAAGTCATTTTGACTTGAATTATTTCCGCATTTATGTTAAGACTTCTTTTGGATATTATGTTTGCTTTGATATGACACCATTATTTGTGATTCCTTTACCCTTGTCGGGTCGGGGCGTTACATGAACTATTCGTCTGTGTCAAGAGGTAGGGCCATACTAGTCGATATTTCTGCTAAGTGTATTTCTTCTTCAACCCGTTCCAACTCGCTTTCGAGTGGTGATAAATGTTGAATCCTTTCAACGCCATCGAGGTAGTCTTTCAAACAAATGCAAGTTTCCACCGACACCGGAGTGAGTTTTGATCTCCTCGGTGATAAAACCCTCCCACTAGTCGAAAAGGCGGATTCGAGCTACCGTGCTTGCTTGGACCGATAGTAGGTCACGGGCCATGGCGGCTAGAACCGAAATTGGGATTCCGTTCTTTCCACCAACCCAAAATATCCAAACTCAAACTCTTCAATGGTCATTTGAGACAAGAAATCGGATCCTTGGTACCTTCCGAGCTCGCTACTAGGGTGTTACCTCGAGCTCGCTTTTGATTCTCATTTCTTAGAAGATTATACAAATGAATTGTCTCGTTAGTACCATGAGAACTCGAACCCGCCTCTTGATACATAGTATGGATATAAAAAAGAACTTGAGCCATATTTAGTTAAATAAACCTGAAACATGTTTTCAAAAGCACGGTTAAAGCGGTCATTTTGTCTAGAAACATAGCTCGGGTCATCATCGGACAAACCCAAATCATAACCAATGCTCTGAATCAAAGCCTCAACCCCGGTTCGGTTTAGAACCGGGTTCAAAGCGGCGACACAAGTTATAACACAAGGCAATTCTTCAAAATATTTTTTAAACTTGAATTTCATTGGTCCCACCATTTGTCTAAATAAATCACTTTTTGATTCAACATCCTCTAACTTTGAAGCCATTAAATAAAGTTGGTTTAAAACTAAACAACTTGTAGGATAGTAAACTCCGACAACAAAGTAGTAGCTTTTTAAAACATCAAGCATTTCGTAACAACATGTATAGTATCCCAACCATCCGGGATATGGTTCAACCTTCCCTTTTCGTGCAAGTTGTTCATGAAACACTTTTAAAGTATCTTTTTATCGTAAAGCACTTTCAAACATCAAACAAGTGGAATTCCATCGGTAGGACAATCCCAATTTGGACCTAAACAAAGGAATTTGTTCTATCACAAAACTTGATGTAGTTACTATATCGTATATTACTAATACTAAAAATATCTTTCAACATACGTTTAAAAAGAGTTTTTGTTGACTCGATAATATTTAACCCGTCTTGCACAACCAAATTAATGATATGTGCTACACATCGACTATGAAAAAAGACACCATTGCAAATCGGTTTGTATTTTAGTTTTAAAGACTCAACCGCATTGGTGTTGTTCAATGCATTATCGAAAGATATAGAAAAAATCTTTTCTTGTAAATTACATGTTTGGATGATCCAATCTAAAATAAGATAAAGATTATCGCCGGTATGGGGGTATTCAAACAATTGAAAGCGCAATCGTCGCTTCATCATTACCCACGTTTGGGATCTACCCAATGAGCGGTAACACAAATATACGAATCCGGTGAACGGATGGGTATCCAAACATCACACGTTAAATTTACACCGTTTCTAACGCTTGGAATCCTAAAATCATTTCTTCTTTAGCCATATGCCACATCTTTATACAATCACGTCGAAGGGTCATTCGCTTACATGGGTATATCGAGGTTGAAGCGTTCTTGGATAAGTGAGGTCATTCGCTTATTGTCGAAGTGGTCAAAGGCAAGGTTTCTTGAATCACAAATTTCGCCATCCTATCACGAACCCGATCCACCTCAGATACAAACAACGATCCATCAACCCCATTGTTGTTTGATTAGAACCCGACTTAGCCGCTTTAACAACGGAACAACTTTTATTCATATGAGTTTTCAACGTACTATTCGACTCGTAAGCTAAAAATGCCCACATAACTTACATCTCGCTTTTTGAATTGTCCGACATCAAACACAAATTCGAAGTTTACCCAAATTTCACGAGATCTAGTGCATGGTAAGACTTGAGCCACCGTGGGATTGGTTGAAGAACCACCAACGGAAGATTGAGATTGACCGGATGCCATTTTTGAGAGAGATTTTTTTTTTTTTTTTTTTTTTTTTTTTTTTGTTTTTGTTTTTGTTTTAAAGTATAATTTAACCTCAATACTTATAAGAATTGAATGGTATTTTAAATTTTTTTAACCTACCAAACATTTAATACTACTGAATTGACTTGAAAGCAAGTAAGGTCTATTAAATGTTGCATCTTTCTTTTTTGTAAGGGATATCGATATTTTATGTACATAGCTTAGTCACTTTCGATGATAGATGTATTGTTAATTCATGTCTATTAAATATTACATCTTCACCTTTTTCGTCATATAAAGATTGTTTACACATTTTTACATAATGATATACTAGTAATTTTAAACAAATTAAAAGAAAAGTTTAATTGATTTACGGCAGGGGTTATTCATACGGGGGCTATATTTTTAGATATACCCCCACCATATTTTTGTTTTTTTTTTTTTTTTTTTTATTTTATAATTTTGTTTATATCAAAAGCTATAAACCTGAAAATGCGGAACAATAAATATAAAGTTTAATACGTCAAACGCTTAAAAGCTGTAAATCTGAGCAATCGACAAAAACTTTGTCTTGAAAAAGTGGGGACAAAGGAATATTCCCCTATGATTTGACATCATAGGGGGTATTAATAGTACATCCCTTGATTTACACTACGTATAACTTAAAGTCAATCTCCAAATGTTAAAGCACTTTAGAGCTATTGACAATTGATTGATGTATATACTGTACAACGCACCCATGTACAATGCACCCATTTATGTACTACTAGAACTCCTTCTCACATATATCCTTGAAAACCAAACTCCAAATTTGACTTTACCTTTCAAGTTTCAATGCTTTCCATCCTCACTCACATCACAGTAACACACAAAATGCACCCAAGGTCGTCCGTCTTCTTCCTCAGCCAAATGTTAAAGCTCTTCATTTAACTTATTTGTTTTGATGAGTGTCTAAATACTCATCATTTTTATACTGTTAGAATGCCAAAAACATCTGAAAACACTCAAAAACACATCAAAATGATAAAAATATCACAAACAAGTGTTTTATATGTTTTAAATGCAAAAACATCAAAATCTGATGAAAAACGTATTAAGTTTGCATAATTGGCAGTTTTAGTCCCCCAAGTTACAAAAGTTGTCAAAATCAGTCCCTGGTAATTCAAAAACTTGCAAAATATCATTTTAGGTCCTTGAGATTCAAAAGTTGTCAAAATAAACCCTTCCAAGTTTAAAAATCACAAATTGACAACTTTAGTCCTTTAACTTTGGAAAAATGTCAAAAATAGTCCTTAAGGTTTTAAAAAATGAAATTGATCAAATATAAACCTTGTTCTATTCATATTTGACATAAATGGTCCTTATGATAAACTTTGGAGAAAATTACATAATTGGTCCCTCAAGTTTCAAACTTGACAATTTTGGTCCCTAGATTTGTAAAAATGGAAATTTCAACTATGGTCCTTGTTCTATTATCACTTGGCAGGTTTAGTCCTTATGAGAGCTTGGGAAA